>RJWK010003745.1:0-62641 GCA_004363435.1 Platanista minor | reverse complement strand
GAAGCATACTTTTTAAACGAAGTCAATATATCATGTTTACCTATACTCCTGATAATGTCTTTTCCCTTATTTAAAATGATATTTTCCGAGGAGAGGATGGAAAAGGGTGCGATGAGAAAGTGTTTTATATATGTGTGTATATATATATATATATATATATATACACACACACACACACACACACACACACTACATATACAGGATATATGATATATAACAGTATATGTATATACTAAAATCTCAGTCTAATAGCTGACTAGATTTAATCACCCTGAAAATTATAAATGTATTTATAAATAATCATATTTATTTAAAAGATTAATTAAAATATAATTGTAGCACTATATACTATGTATATACAGTAAACTGTTTGTTTGAAACAGCAGAAATGTTTTCCATGAGAGCTCAGCAGAAACTGCAAGGCGGCAAGGTACTGAAAACAAAATGTTTGGGAAAAAAATCAATAAATAGCAATCATTATACAATTTCCTCTGGGATTTGAACTGTTTTTATTTGGTTATTTTCTGGCTCTTAGTTTTCATATGGAAAATTCACAGGGTCATAATCTGTGATGCCTTAAATAGTTTGGCCTTTATACAGTGACTATTTTACTCCATGAGAAAAGAACTCCAAAACCAAAAAAACCCAAACCAAAACAAAAAAAAAAAAAAGGAGAGGAAAAAAAAAGGAAAATTTGAAAATAATCCCTTTCTACACCTGAATTTGATGACATCAGAAGACAAGGTCTGAAGAGAGGGAATTACATTAGAAAAAGCTATTTTCAGACCTTGTTTGGTATGTCACTAAAAGCTCTCTTTTGAAGTAATACATGTTTCTTACTATAGCCTGCATTGAAGAGGATAATTTCTCCTTAAAGACAGGCTTGTTTTATTTGCCTCATGTTATCACTCAGAAGGCAGACCAAAGAATCCCAAAGAGCAGGTTCTCACTGGCCCTGCACCCAGTGATGTGATGGTATCCAGGCTGGGCTTCATTTGCTTTGCCGACATACGGAATGTTTGATTTATCATCAAATAATTTACAGTCTTGTTTCTAATATTGCTTTTTGTTATCTTACCAAAGAAGACAAAGGGCCCCACTCAGGAAAAAAGAAATGGAAGGAAAGAGCGTAGCAGTCGCGTTATGATCCTTCATACTCACGGCAACAAGATGGAAATGTACTGTTGATCTGCTCCATAACCTCTGTGAGGTCTGTGCTGGTGTCATGAGGGGGGGCCAGCAGGTCCTCTGCCGCTGTGACAGCAGATAGAAAGAACAAGAGACATTCTGAAATTAACGTCTGGTGTTCCACCAAAACACAACTTCAGGGAGAAAATACTAGTACTGGCCTCTAAATATCAAGGTGAAAATAGTTCTCCTTATAAAGGATAATTTTAGGGGAAAATTCCAAAACCATTTTTGTATTTTTTTGTGGTAACAGAATTTTACATAATTAAAATTTATTAGATGTTTCTAAAGGAAGAATCCATATGTCAGGGGAAAATTCACGAGTGACAGATAATAGTCATATTATTGCAATTTATTAGTCAGAATTCCACTATTGTACATTACAAGTATTTTTTTCATATGAGAAAGATATTCCATTAATTTCTTTTTCCTTCCTTCTTTTTGGAGACGTCAGCATAGGCTAGCTTATACTGCCACAAAACTACAGGTAGTTTTTTTGTTTTTTGGCCGTGCTGCGGGGCACGTGAGATCTTAGTTCCCTGACCAGGGATAGAACCCATGCCCCCTGCAGTGGAAGTGCAGAGTCCTAACCACTGGACTGCCAGGGAACTCCCACTAGAGGTATTTTATAAGATACTTTTTACTTTGATGTTTTTTTAGTCTATAATTGATAGCAAAACAGTCCTCTTATTTAAAAATTAAAATAATATTAATGTGTTAGGTTTTCTTCAGATTAATGTAGCAAAAGATAAACAAATTAATTTGCTTTAAGTATGTGGTCCTCAGTAGAATTTTAGAACTTAATTTCATCAATAACAAAATGTCATTCCAGAATGCCTGGTTGACAGGGCCCTTCCTAGCAGCAGTGACAGGTCATCATTGTGACCAATGACAGGCTGGGTGGGACTTCAGCCTCAGATGGGTGGGAGAGGTGGCAACGTCTGTAGGAGCTAGGATGGAGAAAGCAGAACACTGAGTCCCCAGCCCTGGGCAAAGAAAACTATGTTTGGTGTAATATTCTTTAGTATTTTATTCTGAATGTGTACAAGTATGAAATTTTAGAGACAGGAAATTTACTGAAAAAAAGAATTGTTCCTAAGGCAAAGAAAAAAATAAATTGTGCTCATCCCAAAAGGAAAGAGCTCTTTTTCATCTTTCATCAAAATTCAGTCCACTATTACACCTTATATAAACAAGCGCATTATAGTTTATTATTCTAAAATGTTTGCTTTTTTGGTATAGTTAAAATGGCTTTATACTCAGCTGAGACCACAGAGAATACAAATTCCTTTATGCCCTAAGGCACCCATGTGTAAGAATATTATTTAAAATGAAAAGCAAACAAATGGCAAAGCCCAGAGTAGACCAGGGGAGGGAGTAGCCAAGTCTTGGGCACACGGACCTGCTTGATTGAACTGTGGGCCGGGGTCCGGATCCAGCGAGTAGTTCAGTGCGGATTGCTGAGGTGAAACCCAGGGGGAGACGCCATTGATTTGGGAATCAGATTCAGGCTGGAATCACATTCAGAGGTTAGAACAGAGGAAAGAGTCAAACAACAATTAAAGAAAACATTTCCGTTTCTAACTTCCCCTCCCCAACTACAGATAATTAAATCACATAACATTCTTCACCCTCAGTCATTTTCAAATACATTTTAGCATCAGTTGGTGGGCTCACCAGTATTCACCTGAGGACCAAGTGGTCCTTCCCTTTTGATCTGGGCACCCTGAAGAACTCACTTGGTTATATGGTAAGATTTACCTATCAATGTCAGTGTCATTCCTCAATTGTTCCATTATTTTTATGTCAACCAAGTGAATTTGGAAACATGTTTCATTCATCTTTTAAAAAGTTAACAGTGTTTCTCATACAGTAAATTTATCTAATTTCAAAATTAGCTCATTTTTTATTCAAATCAATATTTAACAGCAATATTGGAGAGTGGTGAAGAGCACGATTTTGGATTTAGCTGCTTGGATACAAACTCAGTCACTCAGAGGAGAGTAATTCTGAGGAAATTTTGTTTTCTTTTTTTTTTGTGGCTGCACTGCACTGTGGCATGTGGGATCTTTGTTCCCCGACTAGGGATCGAACCCACACCTCAAGCAGTGGAAGCATGGAGTTTTAACCACTGGACTACCAGGGAAGTCCCTCTGAGGAAATTTTATAATCGTGTGCTTTTTATTTATAAAAACTGGATTTTTTACTTTTTATTTTTATTTTTTATTTTATTTATTTATTTATTTTGCAGTACTCGGGCCTCTCACTGTTGTGGCCTCTCCTGTTGCAGAGCACAGGCTCTGGACACGCAGGCTCAGCGGCCATGGCTCACGGGCCCAGCCGCTCCGCGGCACGTGGGATCTTCCCGAACCGGGGCACGAACCCGTGTCCCCTGTATCGGCAGGCAGACTCTCAACCACTGCACCACCAGGGAAGCCCAGATTTTTTGTTTATAAACTAGTGGTAAGAGTGCCTGTGTCAGAGGGTTTTGTGAAGGAGGTGATCAATTAGTATTTCTAAAGCGATTAGAACAGAATCTGACACTTAATAAATACTTCACAGAGGCAGAAAGTTTGAAATTGACAAGTATATGGTCAAATTAGAAAAGTGTGATCCACTGTAAAGGGAATGCAGAAGTTACAATGTTTTTTTTTTTAATATATTTTTAATAAATTTATTTATTTATTTATGGCTGCATCGGGTCTTCATTGTTGGGTCTTCATTGCTGTGTGAGGGCTCTCTCTAGTTGTGGTGAGCGGGGGCTACTCTTCGTTGTGGTGCATGGGCTTCTCATTGCTGTGGCTTCTCTTGTTTCAGAGCTCGGGCTCTAGGCGCGTAGGCTTCAATACTTGTGGCGCACGGGCTCAGTAGTTGTGGCTTGTGGGCTCTAGAGCACAGGCTCAATAGTTGTGGCACACAGACTTAGTTGCTCCGTGGCTTGTGGGATCTTCCCGGACCAGGGCTTGAACCCATGTCCGCTGCATCGGCAGGCAGATTCTCAACCACTGAGCCACCACGGAAGTCCCAGTTACAAGGTTTTTGATGCTGATTTCCCCATTACATCTATATTATTGAAGTCTGGTAGTTCTGCTAGTTTTTACTATCAGAGCTGAATTTTCCATCAACTTCTGGCATTCATGCTAAGTCATTAAGAAGGGATAAGAGCTCCACAGTCTGGAATACACAGAGCCATTTAGATATCCGATATCTCGAAAAGCATTACTGTGCAATTCTGAAGGCTCATGAGCCATTAGACAGCTCTAACAGGAGGAAGCGAGTAGGGGGAAGTGAGGGTTAGCAGAAGAGCCTTCGGCTCTCTTAAGAGCATCAACAGGGTCTTCCCTGGTGGCGCAGTGGTTGAGAGTCCACCTGCCGATGCAGGGGACGTGGGTTCGTGTCCCGGTCTGGGAAGATCCCACATGCCACGGAGCGGCTGGGCCTGTGAGCCATGGCCCCTGAGCCTGCACGTCCGGGGCCTGTGATCCGCAACGGCAGAAGCCACAACAGTGAGAGGTCCCTGTACCGCAAAAAAAAAAAAAAAAAAAAAAGCATCAACAGACTACAGCAAACAAAGCTTTCAAGCACAGATTCCTTCTACAACAATTCTACCTATGAAGTAAGTCCTTAATACTCACACTTCATATTCTAAATAAGAGAGTTCCAGAGAAAAGTCATCCCTTACCCAGGCACCACTCAGAAACATCAAATTCACATTACTAACAATGTAGCTTTTCCAATGTACAGGAGTGGCACCAAGATAAGCTTCAAACATTCAAAGTACTTAGAGAAAACCAGCCAGGCCTTGGGGAAGGTCTAATGATGCACAATTCCAAAGTAAACCTTCCCCCAAGCAGTCTCACAAAAAGTCTGAAACAGTGACAGACATTCAGAAAGTATAAGGGGTATTCTGTGGCCCACTGTGCAGGTAATGCAAAAATTACACTGTTTTGAATGATTCTCACATGTTGAAAGATACTGATAGCAACTGTGAAAAGATGGTTTTCTAAAATTTGAGAAAATCACTGGAGAGAGAGTTGTTTCTGCCTTTGACTCAATAAATCATTTCTGGAGAAAGTCATTCCTATTCACTGTGTAGGGACCCCATACTGCATAGGCCAGAGAAAAAGGCAAAAGATGACATGAATTCTCATGTCAGGGATTCTTCAAGAGAGAAAAGTTCCAGGTCCATTTGCTGGGATTCTATACGATAGACACCTGCTGCAAAGACATCTTCACTACCAGTTCTGTGACATGCCGCCTATTCTTTAACTGCTAGATGTAATCAGGTACTTAATTCTCTATAGTGTGTTGTGTCTTTATAGATGATACTACCTTATATATCATACTACTTTGTTATGGTCTCTAACAAGATTGAAGGTAAAAAGGCAGAAGCTGTATCTGATGCTTCTTTTATATCCCAAAGAACAGTGTTTTTCAAAATTGCAGGCTATTATTACCCGTTGATGAGTTATAAGACCAGCACTAAGAAAGAAAGACAGAAGAAAAATAAGAGGGAGGGAGGGAGGGAAGAAGGAAAGAAGGAAGGAAAAAAATAGAAAGTAAGAGACAGCATTTTTTAATAACAGCAATTAGCATTTTGTATTCATCATACATGTATGCATTCATCATAATGCAAATTGTATTTTTTATTGTCAAGAAAGTCTGCAAACAACTGCCATAACACATGTTATGGCAGGAAATAATAGCTATGCTAGGAAATAATAACTGCAAATTAATAAACATCTGTTACTTAATTTCTTGAAAAGAGCTCATTGGAAGGAGGTTTTACCATGAAGAGTTCAGGTCACTTCCTTTCCCTTAATGCCCACAGATGTTTCCCAAATGTAATTTATGCAGATATATGTTATAGGATCTTTTGCCTTAAACTATTCAGAGCTGAGACAGATTTCAGTGTCAAAGAAGAATGGGCAATTCCATCTTAAGCTGGGAAAACGCATTTTTTGGCACCAGTGAGCATTTAATGCTTATGTTTGAAGAGGGATTTCTAAGCCAGTCTAAATCCACTATGGAGAGGAGAAACCAGAAGTGAACCTCTCTACCAACTCTGGGACTGAGTCTCATGGGACTGGGGCAGATGGTGTGGGGACAGGTGACATCAAGTTCTGCACACTCTACCTGCTCTAGCAGCTGCCGAAGTCGGTGGAGCTGAGACTCCAGCTGCTTGTTGTGATCTTCCAAAATTTGCATCCTAGCCTCCAGCCGACCTTTATGCTGCCTGAGGAGTTTCGCTTCTGCTATAAGTTCTGAATCCTCCGACGTGTGATGAGGAGACACAACAGAGTCTGGAGGGGAGCCAACAGGGAGGCCCCTTCTCAAGTGTTGCTCTTTCAGCTGCTCGTATTCCACTTGCAGATTTCTAGTGTAGAGAAGGGAAAACTGGAATTAGTATTGCATACCTCACCTTCTCACCAAAATTGTCCATGAGCTCCATATGTAGCCCATGCTACTTACTTCCTCATAGGTAAAAACACGTACAACAATGACATAAGCAAGCATGAATAAAACCGTGCTTTTAAATAAACAAATGCTCTAACTGACACCATCCCTGGACCCTGAAATGCAGCTGTAATCTGCAGCCAGCTGCCCAGTGTGTTAATGTCCTCTAAAACTTTGCGTTCACTGTACTTCCTGGACAATAGTCCTGAAAAAAGAATGGGTAAGGGTCATGTTGAAGTCAATATGAAAGAATTCCCCATCAGAAGTTTTCCCAGGGTGACACATCTTCTCCTCCCAGGTCTAGCACACCTTTGTTCTTCCTCAAGGTCAGCAATGATCCGCTCCAGTTCTCCGCGTTCTTCCCTCTCTACCGACTTCAGGATCTGAGCGGGACTCTGGGGCTGGCTCACAGGGGACTCCCCTCCGAGCGTCTGGCAGTACTGCTGGATGAGGGCATGCTCGTCCTCCCTATGGAGACAAAGGAGACACACAAAAAGGCTCACATCTGGACATGGATGTCTCTGGAGGTAAAGAAAGTAGAGACAATGATGGTCAGGATGGCTACTGAGCCATGACTGCCTTAAAGCTCAATGTCCCAATGACCTCACTTTAAAACTCTGGGAAGATATTTTACCTAATGGTGTATGTATACTATACACACTTACCAACATTTCACGCTTTGCCTTGGTCTAACGTGTATCTCACAAACGTCAGAAGAGATATTTTACTCAGCAGAGGATATAAAATAAAGTACAACACTTAAGTAGTTAATATAAAAGACTTTACAGGGAAAATCAATAACTGAATGCCAAAAGAGTAGGTTAAAAGACTGCTAATTAAAACTAAACTGCTATAGACCGAAATTATGTTGAAACCTAATCCCCAGTGTAAAGGTGTGTGGAGTTAGGGTCTTTGCGAGGTGATTAGGTCATGAGGGTGGAGCCTCCAAGATTAGGATTAGTATCCTTATGAAAGAGACCCCAGAGAGCTTCCTGCCTGCTTCTGCCATGTGAGGGAACTACAAAATGACAGCTATGAACCAGGAAGGGGGTCCTCATCAGGTACTAAATCCGCTGGCTCCTTGATCTTGGACTTCCCTGTCTCCAGAACTATGAGAAAAAAATGTTAGTCATTTATAAGCCACCCAGTTTGTAGTCTTTTGCTATAGCAGTCCCAATCAACTAGTTGATTTCCCTGTCTTTAGCATGTGGTTAAAAGCAATTTTATAATGCTTTGTAAACCCAAAGCGTGAGAGAAGCAAATCCTTATATTCTTTCATTTAAATAACTTAGCATAAATTATAATTGTAGATATTTATAAAATAGCTACAGATATCTTATTTGATATTATCAGCATGTCACTTCTAGGATCAATCATTCTGCATTAAACAAGGAACTCCATTTAATTGACTTGGGTTCTCCCACTTTTCTAACTACTTGTCTAATGATCTAGACATATTAATAATGTGGTCAAATCTAATGATTGACAGAAACAGAAGTATAACCAAGTAGACAAAGTTGATATGTTTATGTGAAGCAAATGCTTATCAGCAAGACTGGAATCCCTTCCCTTCTTAGACCAGAGATCCAGTCAGATCTCCTTGTAAATGTGCAAATGACAGACTTCCTGGCTAATACTAGCAGGGGAGTCCTGCTATAGAATACCTTTGGCAGATTGTACCTGATCTGTTTTGATGGCTTTTGGTAAACAAATCCTGGAATCTATGGATTTATAGGATAGGGCTTCAGAAAAACATCTTGTAAGTTATGTAGCTATCAGAGTAGGGGGCATGGGTTTGATCCCTGGTCGGGGAAATAAGATCCCACAAGCTGCACGGCGTGGCCAAAAAAATAAATTAAAAAAGAAAGAAAGAAAGCAGAACCCAAAGCTCCTAGGATGCCCATGTAGCAAAATCAAACAGAAACCTGGCAAGGAGGTATGTGCGTGTGTGTTTGGAGGTGGGGGAGGGTATTTTCCTGAGAGGGAGTAAATGGGTAATTTATTATTATACCCTAAACATAACTGTATTATGAAGGAACAGAGAAGGCTGTGAGGCTAATGTATCAACACCACAGGGATACCAATTAGCTGCTAAGGATGACAAGACTCTAAGTCAGTGATGCTTGGAGGCACTTCACTCAATTTAAGTGGAGAGAGAGGCCATAATAAGAGAGGATTAAAAAGTACACATCTGATAAATGGACAGGACAAATGGACAAAGCATAAAAATACAGTGCATATAAACTAAATATAATAAAATGAAATAATAAAGTAATAAAAAAGTAAGAGTAGAGGAGAACATTTGTAAATATTTCTCAGGCAAAAAAGAGGAGTATAGGGCTTCCCTGGTGGCGCAGTGGTTGAGAGTCCGCCTGCGAATGCAGGCGACACGGGTTCGTGCCCCGGTCCGGGAAGATCCCACATGCCGCGGAGCGGCTGGGCCCGTGAGCAATGGCCGCTGAGCCTGCGCGTCCGGAGCCTGTGCTCCGCAACGGGAGTGGCCACAGCAGTGAGAGGCCCGCGTACCGCAAAAAAAAAAAAAAAAAAAAAAAAAAAAAAAAAAAAAAAAAAAAAAAAAAAAAAAAAAAAAAAAAAAAAAAAAAAAAAAAAAAAAAAAAAAAAAAAAAGGAGTAAAGAAACTAAAAAGACTGAGTATGCAAAAAAGAAATAATAACAAAAGAAAAATGTTCATATATATCCCAGTGAGAATGTCATCTATTCAGGATAAAGCATCTCAAGAAATCAGCCGGAAGTCAAAACAAAACAGGAAATCATTTGTAAAGAAAGAAAAATGTTTAGCCTCCAACTCTCTATAATATTCAATGTCCAAAGTCAGTGGACAAGGTCTAGAGTTCTAACCTAGCCATTCATATGACCAACCAGGTCAAGTAAATGTACAGCAAAGCGCTTTGTCCACAATTTCCTTCCTTTCAAAATTTTTTCTGTTCCAGGTTTCAGAGTTGCAAACAGCAATGCCAGTGCCAATCAGGCCAGCCCCCCAATTTGATCCTTCCACATACACCAGTGTCACTCAAGGGCAGATGGCAGATGGAGTGAGACATCCTGATGGCAATGGCTTAAGGAGATGTCCTTGAGTTCCAGCTACTCAGATTCCCCAGGACTATCCTGAGTCCTGTCTCTTTTTGAGACATGATTGCTCAGTTCTTCCTTGAAAGAAAATTAGTATCCTTAAAATTAATGCCTTTAAATTGTCCACAGTCAGACTTTCAGGAGAAAAAGGAATATTGGGAATTGGGTTTACGTGGGAGTAAAAATCCACGAGATTGATTCAGGTCTAGGCTGGGGAGGTAGCAGCCCATGATGCATGGAGGTACAACGACTAATTAACCAGCTTCACAGAAGATGAACATTGTTAGGAGCCAGGGAGCTGGTTTCATAGACCAGTTTGAAGGACAGAGAAAGGCTCAAACCGCAGATACAAATGACTAAAGGGCCTTGGGTAACTTAGAGAGAATTACAAGTTCAAGTCTCAAAATTCATATCTCAAGGCATAGGGCTTTCTTTTATTGCCTATGGCTGAGATCACCCAAAACCAAATTTGGGAGATTGGGCCCAGCAGATGTTGAATTACAAATTTATTATTGTAATATTTATTCATCTTGTCAAGTGAATAGTACTGATTAAAATGAAAATATTTTAAAGGTAAATATTATACATTTAAGGGAGAAAAAATGACCATTCTATGTCAAACCACTGGATTTTAGGTCCAGAGTAGGGTTTCGAGGGTTGAGTCCTTGTTAGCGTTCTCACTTGATGGAACCCCTGCATGTTCACAGGAAAAGAACCCCAGAATACTCAGTAGTTCAAACTGTGAAAGAGCAAAGAAATTCCAGATTGGCTTTATTAAAGTAAGATTTATTAACATATTCATTAAGAAAATATTAATGTACCAGTAACTGGAAAACAATTTCTCTTTAGTGATTTATACATTCTTACACTATTAATTTAATCTCCAATAGAAGGGAGAATTTGGTTCCTTGCCTTTTCCAGCACTTCGAGGCCACCACATTCCTCCATTTTCAAAGCCAGCAGCGTAGCACCTGTAAAATCTCTGTATCTCACCTCTGCACCTCTGCTTCTATGGTTACCTCCCCTTCCCTAACTGACTCTCCTCCCTCTTTCAAAGACCCTTGCAACTACACCAGACCCACCTAGATAATCCAGGATAATCTTCCCATCTCAAGATCCTTAATTTAATCACTTGTGCAAAGTCCCTTTTGCCATGTAAAGTGACACATGCATAGGTTTCAGGGATTAGGATGTCGACTTCTTTGGGGGCCCATAATTTTGTCTACTTCAAATGCCCTCACCATGTTCCTCCCCTGTGGGAACGCTTATCCATCTCCCCTCTAGCCTGTAAGATTCCTGAAGATAGATCGACCTTTATCTACACAGTATTGGGCGCAGGGCAGTGGTGTGCTGCTAAGTGTTTACCAGCAGGTTCTCTACAAGATAAGTATATAAAAAAGCCCTGATTTGTAGCATTTTTAATTCTATGGTTTAAATACCTTCCTCACGGCCAATTTAAGCTAATGACTTCACAGAGTGTAGAGCTGCGAAAAGATACACAGTTGCACACCACCTGACATCCCAAGAGCATAGACAATAGTAAAGTGAAGTAAAACAATTAGGATGTGATGAGTTTTGAGTATTACTTTTGTTTTTATTTTAACCTAATCTATTGAACTGCAAGTGTATACAAATGAACTTGAATAACGGCTCTGTTTAGCAAGAAGCTTACAAACTTCTTGAAAATTTAACAACCAGCTCTCACAATTGCCTCCAGCACACTACTGCAAGGTAGGGTTACAATAAATATTTGCTGGATGGAAGAATGAGTTAAGATATCTGCTGATAGTATATTAAAATGTATTCAGCTGTTAGTCATCTGATTATTGTCTTTTCTCAGGCATTGGTGCTAAATTTAAAAATAAATAGTGCTTATTCTAATTTGAAAATAGGAGAAACTAAATTTGAGCATTGCCTTTAGTCTGTTCACAAGATGCAAAAAACACATTTTAAAGAATTTAAGTTTGGTTTTAATTATCTTGGTTTTAATGATTATTTTTTAATTTTAATTCTTTAGCTATTTGTCAAACGTGGTAGAAGTCATGTGGATTTAGGATATTCAAGATACTTAACTACTTTATAAGAAATACATACTAGGAGGTTAAATATGAAACAAGCATTATGAATATGCTATTATCTTGCTTTGGGAATTGTTCCAAACTCACAGTACATTAATAATAAGGTAAATCACTACTGTATTATTATATAGTATTAACTTGCTAATCTTTGAAATTTAAAATTGAACAATCTCCTGAGAGCTTTTATTTATAAGCTTAATGATAGTAAAACAATTTTTAAAAAATATTGACCAGAAGACATTCCATGTTAGAGTGCCCCAACGAATTTCAACTTGGCTCTCTCCATGATCTTTTTTAGTATAAAACACCTAAGAACCATGTTCTACAACTTTCCTGGCTACCTTACAGCTTCCCACCAGATCCAGACCACAATGAATCTGTGTGAGTCAAGTAAACTTGACACTGTTGAAATCTTTTAGACATCATTCAGAATTTAAAATGTTAATTCCAAGGTGGTGGAGGGTGGGAAAAGTTCTAAAAGCAAGATGGCACACAACAGTGGGATAATCAGAGATAAAATATCTGTCTAGAAAGGTTTTTAAAAAGTATTCTTAAGTTAAGGAGGCTTTTCCTAGTTGCTAATAAAATCAGATATTGGCAGAGGAGTTAACACTTTTCAATGAAAGGTGTGGAAGAGATGTCCAAGCCTGTGTGGGTTATAATTATTAAATGGCAGAGATTATGGAGAAAATGTGAGCACACAGAAGGAAGAGAATTTTACAGAATAGCACATATTCTGTAGAATTACATTTGTTAAATTAACAAGAAATATCAGACAAATGGAACGAATATCTATACCTGTATTTATAAATAAAACAATTTGATTTTCCTGAGGCAGATGAGTGGCCAAATGTAGGATGTTTTTCAGTAACTTATATGAAACTAAATAAATAAACATATCCAATTTATACTATCATGGCTTGAAAGCATAAAATCTACGTAGACATTTGTAAAACCACACTTATCAGTTTTGATTGGGATCAAAATTCAGGGTTGCCATCAATGAAGATTATATCCGACAGCCATAATACAAGAACTAGCTTTCCCAGGCAGCACTAATTTCATGATTTACTTACACACTTCCTGTGGTAGAGCTGCTATCAGTGAGGAAAGACCCATTAGTCCTTTCCATCTGGGCCAGTCTGAAAGATGAAAATAAGGTTAGAGAAGGTGGCCATATAGGGCATAGTCGACTGGTATATCCTCAGTGTTCCTTGAACTGTCCTAATTCTCACAAAATACAGAACGGCCCAAATCCCCTAGCAAGACTTTGAAATTAAAACAACATCTAATGTTGAGGTATATTTCTATCACCACTGCCTTAAGGCCTGGAAACCTTTATTTTATATCATGTTACTTAGTCTCCTAATAGACCTAGTCTTGGAATTGACCTCCCAGACCCTTAAGTGAGTCTTCATTCTCACACAAATCTGATTATGTTCCTCTCGTGTTTAAAGACTCTCCATGAGTCCCCTTTACCAAAGGACAGAATCCTACTCCTTAGCAAGTGGGTCCCCCATTATTGGACTTCAGCTTCTGTCCCTTCATTCCTTCTCATCCTTTCCCCTTTCTCTACCTGCCATCCTTTAAATAAACCATGTTCTTTCCTAGCTCAATGCTTTTGAGTATGTTTTTCCAATGGTCCAAGCCTGACTTTCTCCCAAAATTTCTACTTGGCCTAGACTCAGTTCAAATGTTACTATTTTATGGTGCTTGAACTAACCTTTTAAGGCATAGGTAGTAACTAGCACTGCCGATGCTTAGTGTATATTTTTTTCCTGAAAAGTTTGTACATACCATCAAGACCAGCCTACACTCTATATTGTTTGGGGACTCTAAAATAAACCCCTATAATAAAGCTTTAGCATACATTTAATTACATATTTTAATTCATATGTGCACCCTCTCCTGAGAACACTTTCAATCCCTACTTTCATTCACTGAAACTGGGTTACATTATCTAAACCCTGCTTGTACAGTGTTTGGAGTCTCATGAGCTCAGTAATCACATCCCATGGAGAGTTAGTCCACAGAATGTATAGCAGGTGTTTGGTAAAGTGCAAATTACAACATGGAGAGATGAAAGCCCAGATTTCAAATATAATGAAATCACGACTTCTGCAAAACTACCTCCCTTAAATCAAGACATGTTCATGATATAAGATTAATACAGAAAGAGATACATTCTGGGGGGCAGTGCAGTGGAGGGCTCCTATGAAAGTTTCTTACCGTGTAGCATACTGTTCTATTCTTGAATGGGTATCATCATGAAACAGCTGAGGAGACTGTGAAGGGCTGTAAGAGAGAAAGCAAATAAACAGTTTTACACACAAATGTTGATAGATGTTACTTTAGGAATGTTAGCTTAGTTAAATAATGAATTTGACATGCAAACAAACCATTAGGATTGTTACCCAGGAGGCAGAATTATTATTTTAGGATAAGAGTTTAGTAATCACCCCATGCTAATAAAGCTGATCAGAACATCAGTCTTGTGCATATGGATATCTGAATACTCACTCATAGTGCTCTGGCCACATACTGATGAGTGTGATAGGACTGCAAAGAGGGCAGAGGGAGACAAAAGTCATAGAACAAACACTTTAGAGCAATTTAAGACAAAAGCAGTGGGGCATAGGGGTGGGGGACATTCTCAATTGTCTTCCACTCCCATGTTTGGTTGCCCTGAGGTCCATCGTGACAAAATCAAAACTAACAGAAATGACTGTTTATTCTAGAAAAGATACTGTGTATTCAAGTGCCTGCAGGGGCCTTTTCACAGATATTGCAGGATATTTGTTATAGATAGCAAACACATCTTTAAATAATCTGATTGAAAAAAAGAAACAGAACGCTCTAAAATACCTCAAAATTATGGAATAATTTAAACAATAATGTTCCATAACATACCGAAGGGAGATGCAATCATATTTTTGTTTTTCCTGGAGAAGAAACTTGATCAGAATGGTAAAGTTAAATACCAAAGACTACATTGTATGTTGATGGCAGAGTTGAGATAAGATGAGAATGTTCTGAATCTTTGCTCAATTTTAAACGTGAAAATCCAAATCCAGGTGTACACAAAGTATTTCAACCTCACAGATTCACTGAAAAAAGATACAACCTAGATACCACGCTTTCCTCTACACCCGGCCAAAATTCTCAATTATCCATAAAACTGAAAGCAACTTTTCTAGATCATGATACACTCACTCTCTTCAAACAAAATTTTATCCGGAAGTTCTATCTAAGAAACTGACAAAAGGAACATTGCTTGAATCAGGGCTTGAGACTGGAACTTGATTATTCAGTATCCCTCCTAGCCCTGGGGGTACACTCCAACCTCCCAGCACTGCCTAGAAATCCCGAAGTCTCCAAGTATCGTTTGAAAACAAATGATCCTAATTAAAAGCTAGTTCAGGGGCTTCCCTCATGGCGCAGTGGTTGAGAGTCCGCCTGCCGATGATGCAGGGAACACGGGTTCGTGCCCGGGTCCGGGAGGATCCCACATGCCGCGGAGCGGCTGGGCCCGTGAGCCATGGCCGCTGAGCCTGTGCGTCCGGAGCCTGTGCTCCGCAACGGGAGAGGCCACAACAGTGGGAGGCCCGCGTACCGCACACACACACAAAAAAGAATGGCAGAGGCAACAAGCTGAATTGAAGTTTCTCAAGAGAAAGTTTTTTATATATTGTGAAAATTTCTAAGAAAATAAAGATTAAAAAACCCCCAAAAGTTTAGGCTTCATTGACTTCAAAGTACCTTGATTTGCAGAAAAAAAAAGTTAAGTGATAAGCTTTTTCATTTAATTCTAGAAGAGGAAAACTGGACAATATTCTCTCTGCATTGTTAGAATCTATGATTAAAGGTGGTTAAAAATAAGACCAATCTATGTGTTGTTAGCCCAGACTTCATAATGCAGCCTATCCCTGCTTTCCAGAGTGGTGTTTGAACAGTTTGGTTAATCCACACTAATATGGAAGGAATCTGACTCTACTAAATATACTTAATGTTATATGAAATATAACCCAGACTTTCTTTGAAGAACTTCGTGACTCCTTTGGTGCCTTAAATTCTCAGCAGACTGTTCCTCATGCTTCCAATTTTTCTGCCTTCTGAAGTCCTTTTCTCCCCAAGCAGAATAAGTACAGTCCCAGTGTGCTCTAACATACAAATCTTCAATGGCTCCCCACGGCTCTCAAGTAACCTATAAACACCGTGGCATGGCTTACAACAAGGTCCTTCATTATCTGGTTCTTGCTTTCCTCTCCATTTTCATTTCTTGTCACGATTTCCAGCTTCCCATCCCAGTTTCTGAAACAATCTTGTCTTCAGGCTTTTGAAAATGTCTGCCTTGGCTTGAAACTCTCCCTCTCCTCCCCAGGCACCAAACACTGAGCGTTTGGCCCTATTACTCTTTCAGTTCTCCAGGTTAGCTGTCACTTCCTGCCAGTGCAATGCCCCCACAACCATAATTCTGCTTACTATGAATCGGTTCTTGCTACAGTAAGAACTTAAAAAAACATGAAACTCATCTACACCACCTTGACCAATACCAGGGAGAAGTGTCTATTTTACTCCTTTTAATCTTCAGGGAAACCTTTTTGGCCAGTAAATCTTCACTCAATTCTCAAATTTCTTTGTCACTCTTTGAGCCTGTTTCTCAGGTTTATTTTCAACGGTAACTCTTCCATCAAGCTCTACTCATTTATTTTGATTTATTTTTTGAAAAAAAATCTTGCCTAGTTATAAAATTAATCGAATCAGCCTAATCATGGATTTGTTTACCTTCTTTTACTAATAACTAATTTTCCCATAAATCCCCTCCACGCATGCATGTATAATTACTGGATAGGGGATAAGACCTTACATTTTGCAGAGATGAAAGAGAAAGAAGCAAAAGAAAATTCTAATCAGCTTCATATATAACTTCAACACATTTACCACTCTGCTGGTTTTTCTCCAATGTTCTCTTCCCGCAAATAGGAGAATAAATGAAATCAAATTTTTTTACTACCCACTCATGTAAATTGTTACACCAGAAGATTAAGTGGCCCTGTACTGGAAAGGGCTCAGTAGAAAAATGAACTATACCGATTCCAAGAACGCATCCTAGGAGTGAAAAAAGAAGAAAACCTGCCCAATGTATCCAGTAGCTCATAAGTCTTTTTCAAAAACGATCTTGCGACATCTGACTTAATCTTACACTTCTTCTTTTCTTTCTCTTGTTTTCCTCTCACTGACAATGCTGGTAAATTTATGTTAGCTAAAATGAAGCATCTTCAGAGTTACAGCCAAAAATCATAGCACAAAATTATTCGGCACACTTTTCTGTTCTTTTTTACTTTCACTGAGTCACCCAGAATAGAATGATTGATGTCAGTGATTACTTTGACAGTGAAAGGCAAATTATCAAAATTGCTTAAGAGGAGTTTAAAAGATCTATCTATCTGTATGATTCATATGAAGGATGCAGATATCTGGGACATAAGTGGTCCCAAATGGTTTATCCAAAGAGTGGAAAGGCACATCACTATTTCAAACCTATCAAAGTACCCTATAAATAAAAGCACTGTGTGATAATTCTATGCTTCAGGCAGTTACTCCAAAGGTTACTTAGATCTGATACCAAGATAAGTAAAATTTTGTCTTTGTTAGGTGTTCAGCATAGTTAAGCTATATATTGGATACCAAAACAAATAAGAATGTATTATCCTACACTTTTGAAAAAAAATCTACCCACAAAACAGAGGACCAAAAATATACCTTTCCTTATGGATTTTAAGTGTTTGAGTAGTGTCCTTTAAATTGAAATCGTTTCAATAAAATTTCTTCTAAAATGTACTGTGGAAAAAATGACTGGGAGGCATATATCTTAATTGTATAGAATTTGAAATCAAGCAAGGCTATCAAAAAGTTTGAATTTCTTGGTATGCTTTAAATGAGTATGTGGTATTTTTATCTACATATACAGCTGCTTTATATTTCTTTCTGCTGCACACCCATAATGTTACCTATAGAGGGATAAAAATACCTACTATGCTTTGGCTGTGGTCTTTCTTCTACTTCTTAGCAGTTCAACAAATTTAAAAAAAATTAAAAAACTACACATAAATGTAGCAAAGCCCCTGGTCTATAGGGTTTTACATGGAAAAAAAAACTGGAGTAAATAGTCTGTCCCTCTATTTTGACATCTTTGAGACATGGACTGTCATAATACACTGTACGATTACTATTCTCTGATTATCTCTCATATACACAATAAAATGAATGATGAGTTTTGAAGGTTAAATGTCAACACATTTTTATACTTCTTATTACAATTTTCTCTACTATATAATGTAAGAAACTCCACACTTCACACTTCAGAGCTTCTCTTCTGTAGTTATTTGAGAGGGCATATTTCTGTAACTAGAACTTCACTATTCTTTACGACTAGGCACTCTGCTGATGATTAGCAATAAAAGTTAATTTCCCCCAAGATTCAAGCACAAGAAAATTGTCTTGTCAGGCATATTTATGCTGATATTTTTAAAAAGTGATTCAAAGATTTAAAATCATATTTATTCTGATCTTGATGTATAATTGTTTAGTAATTTAAAATTTGCTCTTGCATTTCTTCTGGCTCACTTTAAAATTTCTTTTTCTTTTCATTTAAGGCTTTAAATTGCTATTCTCTGCTTTATAATCCCAAAGTAATTTTGTTACTTGAAGCTTTGTTTCACTTATGTTTGTAAACTCAAATTATATACTTTTAAGAAATTTTGTCTATTTCATGTACTATATAAAGCTGTCTCATTTTGCTGTCTTCACGTTCAAGAAAAAAAGAAATTAGAAATGTAATGTGAGATTTTGATGAGATTTAGTATAGGTATATATCTGAAGCAAGAGATTAAGTATTATTAATAAACTTACATTAAAAATATGTAAAATGAGTACAAAACATACAAGAAATAGTAAAAACATCCCACATAGAGAGAAAAATGGAAAATAAATAAAATAATGAAAGAGCATATAATACCACAATTGACTTTAAGTATTTTTAAGAATAAAAGCAATGAGTAATGCAAAGGCTGGCACATTATTACATATTTTAAAAGTTTAGGAACACAGGCAAAATTAAATCTGGAGGTTTTGCTGTGCCATCAAAAGCAAACAGTCAAAATTCATGTTGTGAAGACTGATTCCAAGTTTATTTTACCTCTTTTAAAATGAAACGTTTTACCAAAACACAAATTATTTTTCGGTATCAGATTTCTCTTTTGTCACTAACATAAAAGTAGCAGATATAAGAGCAAATAAAAATACAAGTTTTAATGGTAAAATTAAACTTACGTCTCTAAGTTGTCACCTTCAAGAACTGTCTGGACAGGCAGGTAGCCAAGCCGAGGATGTTTGGCAAAGTATTTCTTCGATCTGAACTTATTCTTCAGCACCTTTGTGAAGTCCCGTACATCTTCCCCAGATGTTGTCTATGAGGTTGAAAAAATTACACTTTTCTCATTAAAATGGAAGGAGACAACAATCTACAATCAAATTAGAGTAGATGTAAACTGATGCAATTACATGACCACAGTTCAGTAGCTTTATGTATTTTTGGAATAGCACACAAGGTCATAACACGTGGCAATCAGGACTCATCATTAAATATATCCAGCAATTAGTTTACAATTTTAAATTTTCTGTTGAGCATAAACCATAAGTAGATAATTTCCCCAATATGTTAAAAATCGGGCCTAAAAGTAAAATTAGTTTTGGCAATGTTATTGGTTGATTCCTTTCACTAAAAAAGCTGCAATATGTTATTAAACATTTGGTGATGACGAAGTATTCTGGATATTATAGGGTTTTAACTAAGGTGAATAAATTAGGCTGAGCTATATATACAGCCTGTACAAGTCAACATAAATTGTAATCTGGAAAAAGAGAAATACACAAGAGAGAAAGAGCAGGGCCATGCTGGTTCTCTATATTTCAAGAAATACTGTCAGATTCTCTGTTCTTTTCCAACCATACAAGCATCTAATTATTCGACACGGACTAAATTACTAATGGCGGTATAAAATGTGACTTTTTTTTTTTTTGCGGTACGCGGGCCTCTCACTGCTGTGGCCTCTCCCGTTGCGGAGTCCAGACGCGCAGGCTCAGCGACCATGGCTCACGGGCCCAGCCGCTCCGCGGCATGTGGGATCTTCTCCGACCGGAGCATGAACCCGTGTCCCCTGCATCGGCAGGCGGACTCTCAACCACTGCGCCACCAGGGAAGCCCTAAAATGTGACTTTTTTAAGAAGTATTTCAAGATGATTAGTTACTAATCATTTAGGGTGAGGTGGGCTGAAATCTACCCCAACTCCCAAGCCCTCATCCACTCAATGAACTGTTAGTTTTCTACTCTGTATCATCAATTCTAGTTTTTTTTGGAATATGTTAAACAGACATCAACTTTAGTCCTTCTGAAGGTGTATTTAAAATATTGATGTGTGCAGAACTGAACTGAAACCTTGGTCATCTGACTCCTAGTTGGCTATTCCTTCTACACCTAGACAGACCTCATGCCAACCTCTTTACAAAGCTAAACCAGGGGACTTTTCTAAAATAACAAACTGAATACTAAATATATTGACTTACCTGCCACCTGCTTCCCTCCAGGCCTTGCACCCTCCCCAGTCTGTCTTTTCCCTCATGACAAGCATGCCCAAGACTCATACAAACTTGTTTTGCAAACAGAAGTTTAACAAAATGTAATTATTTTTTAAAACAACTGAATTGAGTCAACCCTTATGTGGTTTTGTTACTTTCTATTTGCTCCCATTCCACATAACTATGTCTTCTTCTAGTAAACAGTTAAGGAAACTTTTGATTCTCTAAGCTTGCAGAGCAGAGAGAAAACATAAATCAGCCCAAGCTATTTATACATAAATTTTTACTTTATTTAAAAGGATATGTATAGCAAGCAAAGCCCACATTATCAGTAAGCCTTGCTATCAGACCCACAACATCAAATCTTTTCCTGAATAACAAAGAAGAAACTATATAATACCTGCAGTTATATAGATACAGACCCTCCCAAATATAAAGTGTAGAAAATGAGCTATTAACGGGGGAAAAAAAAAAAAAAATCCAAGGCACTCTGTAGAGGAAAAAGGGTTGCTATAAGATGATGGTTTGGGGGTATTAAAATCTAACCAGGCAGAACAGGAGAGAGAAACAGAACACAGCTGGGAGCAAAGAAGGCAATATTTAGAGACACAATGCCTGGTACAGAGAATAAAGCCAAAAGGATATATCACTACTATAAAGGACACTTGGACTTGCAGCAATGGGTATCACAACCACAGATCATGAAGTTTATACATATGTTCATCCTGAATGTTTTGGTAAAGAGAAAAAAAAGGAAGACGCTTTCCATGATAGCAATACAAAAAGAAGGCCCCATGCCATAATAAGCATTTATGACCCAATTTATTTCTATGTCTGCTCTTAACACACTGTTAATATGCAAGGAGATAAAGAAGTAACGGCCTCCAGCTTTTACTTGGTTCATTTCCATCTGGCAGTAAGAAGGTTTTTATTGCTCGGGCCAGTGATTTTCAAGCCACATCCAGGTCTTTAACTCAGGCAGCCGTGAGTGGGGCGGGTGGGAGAAAAGGCCAGGTGGGCAAGGCACCGGGCCACTTCCCCAGTCCGCCTCAGCCAGGACAGTGTACAATACAGTGCCCTTTAGTATATTCATGGCGTTGTGCAACCATCACCACGATCTAATTCTAAAACATCATCATCACCTCAAAAAGAAAGCAAGCCTGTACCAATTAGCAATCATTCCCACCCCTCTCTCCCCACCCCCCATCTCCTCCCCTCAGCCTCTGGCAACCACTAACCTACTTTCTGTTTCTGTGGATTTGTCTATTCTGGACATTTCTTATCAATGGAATCAAATAACATGTGGTCTTTTCTGACTGGCTTCTTTTACTTAGTATAATGTTCTTCTAGCTTATCTCTATTTTGGTTTCAGTGTGAACTCTTGCTTGGGAAAAAAATGACACATCATTAAAAGTACAAGTCCAATTCTGCATCACACATTCTTTAGCTAAATACATTCAGGACATGGAAGAACAAAGCAAAAGCAACGGACCAACAAAAAACCCTTCTCTCTCCCATAAAAAACAAACAAAAAACACCGACCTGCCTCCCAAAAGCAGGGGTTTCAGATAATGCTCAAATTTGATATTTAGAAAAAAATGAGTGCATTCTCACATACAGTGCTAATGAGGAAAAAAAAACTACCACCGGCAGTTGTAATCTAAGGGCACTAAATTCACTAACGCCATAAACTTTATGCAATATTAAAAGGAAAAGTGAAAAGTAATTCATCCCACAGGAATGTGATTCTTTAGCTGGGATAGAGCCAAGAAAGTGAATTATGCCTATTTTCTCACCAAAAAAGGTTAAAATAGGGTATTCCCTGGCAGTCCAGTGGTGAGGATACTGCACTTCCAATGTTGGAGGTGCAGGTTCGATCCCTGGTCAGGGAACTAAGATCCTGCATGCCGCGTGGCGTGGACAAAAAAAAAAAGGCTTACATATATTTGTACACATTTGGTCTAATTTCCTATCTAATAACAATACCTAATATTTCTCTGTTTGAAGGTGATAGAGCAACGGTTTGGTAAAAAGCTAAACAGAGGACCACACACCTAGCATAATGAATATCATCAAACTCAACCCTGTCTCCATGCTGGTATGGAGACAGAGTTATTCTTGTTCTTTTTAAAGCAAACAACTATTGATATTATGATATGAAGATGAAATTGAAAGGATCATTCATTACTACAGAAATTATCCAGCATGTTAAGTTATCCAAGCATTTCTCAAAAGACTAGGTTTTCACTTATTGCTGTAAGAAAAGAAATAAAAAGAACAAAAGACTTTGTAGATCTCATTAGATGTAATGAGGGTAATATATTAGCACAGAAGTCTCACCTTATAAATAGCTTTCCTTCAATCTTTTTTTTTTACTATCAAGGGCACTGAGAGTATCATCACTATTTTGACCCAAAAGGAAACTGACACTAAGGCTTTCAGGGATTCAGATTGACAAGGTCAGTAAGGCAAGAGCTGCTCTTGCAAACCTGGGTCTTTTCAGCCTACCAGAGCTATATCACCTCTCCAAGAAAAACGGAACAGTCTTAAGTTTTGTAAGAAAAAGAAGCCATAGCCATTGACTAAACTATTATTATAGTCTGAATTTTGCCTTTACTTTAAATAAAGTACTACTAAGATACCCTGTGGCTGATTTTTACAGAATTTATATTGAAATGTCATTTTATAACTTTTAAATTGCATATATAAGAAATGTTCAGTGCAAGTACAGTTAGAAAAAAAAATACACGTGGAAGAGAAAAAAGAGAAAAATTAAAATTGCCAGCTCTTCTGTCACCCAGAGATAACCACTCTTAAAATGGTTGTAACTGGACTGTTTTATTTTTTAATCCTTTTTATTGCAAAATAAAACACAGATATATAAAACTATATACAACAGGCAACTGGTTTAATAAAATAAATTATATGGTGAATACCATACAGTCAGGAAACTTCAGAAGCCTTATTCCAGAACCTCTTCCCACCTCCCTAAAACCAGCATCCTCATTTTTATAATAATAACTTCCTTGTGTTTTAAAAATAGTTTCATCACTCCAATGTCTGTCCCTAGATACTACAGTTTAGTCTAGCTCATTTTTAAAAATCTGATATATTTTAAGTCACTTTTAATCTACCAGATTTCTTCTTCACACTTGCCATTTCATTACAATTTATCTGTTGGAAACTCAGGCAATTCAACCTGTAAAGCTTTCAAGAGTAGGATTTTGCTGGTTGCATATTTTTGGTGCAGTTTAGCATGTTCCTTTGGATATCCTGCAAATTGGCAGCTGGATCCAAAGAATGCATGAGACTCAGGTTTGTTCTTTTGGCAAGATTATCGGTGGTGTTTGGTAGGATTATAGGAGACACATGATGTGTGGTCATCTCTCTTACATAATCCTAGTAGCTTTCATGCTACATATCCATCCAATGAGGGCTTTAAAATGGTGATATTCTAATTCTACCATTCATTTTTACTTGAAAATTTTTTTTTTTTTTTGCGATACGCAGGCCTCTCACTGTTGTGGCCTCTCCCTGTTGTGGCCTCTCCCGTTGCGGAGCACAGGCTCCGGACGCGCAGGCTCAGCAACCATGGCTCACGGGCCCAGCCTCTCCGCGGCACGTGGGATCTTCCCGGCCCGGGGCACGAACCCGTGTCCCCTGCATTGGCAGGCGGACTCTCAACCACTGCGCCACCAGGGAAGCCCTGAAAAAAAAATTTTAAGGACATCCCCCTCATCCATTTAGTCACTCAATAGTACAGTTCATTCAGGAAAGACCGGATTACATGTTTGATTTTTCTCTTTTATTGACCAATTTTCCCTGTAATGAATTGGTTTCCTACCATCTTCCAAAGAAGACCAATTTTTAAATTATTGTAAAATATCATTATGAATTCACAGATTAACATATTTGATGAGTTTTGATCTATTGCAATTACTGTTGACCCTTGAACAACACGGGTTTGAACGACGCGGGTCCACTCATACACAGATTTTTTCACTAAATATGTACTATAGCACTACACAAACCGTGGATGTGGAGGGCCCAGTGTAAAGGTTACGTGGATTTTCCACTCTCCAGGGGGTTGCTGCTCCTAACCCCCGAGTTGTTCAAGGGTCAGCTATATTATCATTATTGAAGCTCAAACTGTCCCATCTTTGACCAGTAGGAGCCTCTTCCTTGTTGTCTCATTTAGTTTAAGTTCTACTGGTAACAATATAGCTAATGCTCTCCATCAGTCCATAGGATGTTATGTCTCTAGTTACTTTGGTTGTCTAAGCCTGGTCTCTAACAAATTCCCCAAGAAGTGCTCATAGGACCAATATTACCTGAGCTCTTACATGTTGATGATGCATTTCCTGTGTCCTTTGCTAGTTACTAGAAAGTTGGTTTTTCTGGATATGAAATCCTTGGCTCATATATTTTTCCCTTGAGTTTCTTAAGTATGTTCCTCCATTTTCTTTTGGTATAGAGTATTGCAGTTGAAAAGTCTGATGACTATTTAATTTTCTTTCCTTTTTAAGTCATTTTTTCCTTTTGTTTCAATGACCAAAGGATTTTTTTTTTTTATTTTAAAGTCCATTAATTTTACCATAATATGCCATAGTGTTGATCATTCTGAGTTAGTGTTCTCAGGCATAATATACTCTTTCAGTATACAGATTCACTTTTTCTTGTTCTTCTGGTTGTTTTTTTTGAGGGAGGAAAGATTTTCTTCAAAAAAAATTTTTTGGAAGTAGAATTGATTAGTTTTCCTTCTTTTTAAATTTTATTTTATTTTATTGTTTTATTTTTTATCTTTGGCGCCCCCATGGGGCATGCAGAATCTTAGTTCCCCAACCAGAGATCAAACCCACGCCCCCTGCAGTCTTAGCCACTGGACCGCCAGGGAAGTCCCTTTAATTTTTATTTTTAGTGTTCTACCTTATCTTGAGTTTCTTCTTCAGGGACTCATATTATCCATACTTCCAGTCCTTTTTTTTTTTGGCCTATCTTCAGTATTTGTCATTTTCTCTTGAATCCCTTATATTGCTTTCTTCACTTCTTTTTAAGTTTTAAGGTTGGCCTCTTATTCACCTTCTATTTCTTTTATGGTATTTATCTGCTCTGTTTATTAAGACTAAAATTAATTAGTCTTAATTTCTGAAATTATTTTTCTTTTATTTCTAACTCTTTCCTATGTTCTGTCACCCCAAAATATGCCAAAGGGGTGTATTGATTAGTTTAAATTAAAGTTAACTGAGAAACAGCCAGGGCAAGAACAGTTTGACCCTATGCTTTGTCCCCCTGAAAGCAGGAAATAATCTCCCATGTAAAAGGTACCCTCCCTGCACCAAGACACAGAGAAACATCCTTATGGCTAGAAATCGGGAATTCAAGGCTGAGAAAGCTGTGGGAACCATCTGCTTAGATTCTTCAGTAATTGGTAGCCAAGCCTAAGTTTCTTTGTCTTGTCGGTTCTCCACAAAGTTATTGGGTTTTTTTTTCTAAAAGGTACAAAACTGCCTGCTTTGGTCACTTCTTTGAGTCTCTCATATGCACAAAATTAAACTTTGATTTTCTCTTGTTAGTCTGTCTCATGTCAATTTAATTATTAGACCAGTCAGAAGAACCTAGACGGGTAGAGGTAAATTTTTTCCTCCCCAACAATATGTTGCAAGTTTTGTGACTGGTGGTAGTTTGTTACCACCTAGATTTATTTGGGGATATCCCATTACCTAGTTTTGTTGTAAATATTATCCAGAGGTTTGGTTTTGCTGTCTAGATCTCTGTCTCTTTTTATGTAACTACTTTACAAATGGGAAGAAAATGGCAAAGGCAAAAGAGATTGAAAACTCTGAAGCCACTGCTACCACCATCTCCCCCAAATCCTTCTGGACTCATTTTTAACAAGCACATAAGAACTCTCACATCCAAATGAGGACTGTCCTTCAAATTGTCATTTTTGGAAATCTAATGAAGATGACTCACTGTGAAAAACATTTAAAACTGAACCTACACAGACAAGTGGGTATGTGAATACTTTAAAATATACTTTCCTCTGTTATGCTGCTATTAAGAAGCAGTGAGATAATAACGAAAACTTATGTGGATAATGCTAAGTAGTTAGGTCTGGACTTGCTCCCCACCAACTAGTACAAATCAATTATTTAAAAAGTGTTGCTGAATTATAAAATATAGCCTGGGATAAGTCTGTCCATGTAACTCTCTACCCAAATCCCAGAAAATCCTGTGTAAGCTGGTATGAGATGATTTTTCACTCTTGAGTTCTTTTTTGCCAACCAAAGTTGGAGGTATTTTAAATTTTCCTCTGTTTTACCCCTTGATTGGGAACAAATATAGACTTCATATAGAGCAAAATTTAGAGTTAGAGAACTACAAATAAAACAAAACCATATTCAATTTAAATCTCCTCAAAATTTCTTTGGTCAATTCATGACTTGGGATGGCACTATTACCTAATTCCTTTAACAAATACTCCCAACATTAACTTAACTAAAAATATACATAAATTACAGACAGAGGAAAACAAGGAAGAACAAGGAGGAAAACCAAGATTACATAATAAACAACACAGTCTTTGGCACATGAGTAGAATAATTATTATTATTTGGATCATGCACAAATACAAAAATCATTGTTGAACAACACCCTCACTAGCAGGAATTACGCCTTACATATAGAAGTCAATAGTCCCAAACGATAGATGCATACTTCTAAAGAGAACATTTCATTATCATAGGGCTTATCTTAAAGACGTTCCAATAGTTTTTTAAAAATTGCAAAACAAACTCTCAGTTTTGCTTTAAGTTTCCTAGATTTCAACAAGTTGAAATTCAGACATACTGAATTCTATAGGTAGGATGAAACTAGTAAGATAAGCTCAGAGTCTTTCCAGTTCTAACGGAAAAATATGAAACTAAAATATTAGCATTAACAGAATCATCAAAGGGTCAAGAATAGTAATGAGTCATCCAAAGTAAAATGGATTTTGCTCAAATGTCACCTTAAAAGCTAACAACAGGGCTTCCCTGATGGCACAGTGGTTAAGAATCCACCTGCCAATGCCAGGGACATGGGTTCGAACCCTGGTCTGGGAAGATCCCACATGCCACAGAGCAACTAAGCCTGTGCGCCACAACTACTGAGCCTGCACTCTAGAGCCCGTGAGCCACAACTACTGAGCCTGTGTGCCACAACTACTAAAGCCTGCATGCCTAGAGCCCATGCTCCACAACAAGAGTAGCCACCGCAATAAGAAGCCTGCGCACCGCAACGAAGAGTAGCCCCCACTCGCCGCAACCAGAGAAAAAAGACCCTGAGTAGCATCGAAGACCCAATACAACCAAAAATAATAAAATAAAATTAAAAAAATTTTTTTTTAAAAAGCTAACAACAATGTAAATGCACTCAGCCTACTGGGAAAATAATGCAAGTGGGCAAGAACCGAAAACCCACCTTAGGATGCTGAGATCAGAGAAAGAGCAATGAGGCTGCGCTTTCAGCATATTGGCAAACATCCCAAGTCTCATCTGAAGAAGTAAGACTGCCAGAAACAAACTACACTAACTCAATGGAGAGCTTTCCGAAGAATGAATCAGCATTTTCTATATTTGATGTTTATAGTCTTATTAATACATTGATGCTGGCACGGGTGGAGAGGGGTGGACAAAACAACTACTTCTAGTTTTTTCCTTTGTTCTTTGTGTTTTTGTTTGTTTCTTGCCAACCATATACAGTTGTAAAGAAAAGATGTTGTTTCACTTTTAACTATAAGAAGAAAACTTTTCCTATTTTTTCCAGTAGAAAACTGATTTTTCTACATTTTCTAAAAATACTGAAAATATGAAATCTTGGGGTTTTTCTATTTTATTTCTTTTTTTATACAGCAGGTTCTTATTCGTTATCTATTTTATACATATTAGTGTATATATAGCAATCTCAATCTCCCAATTCATCCTACCACCCCCTCCCCGGCTTTTCCCGATTAGTGTCCATACGTTTGTTCTCTACAACTGTGTCTCTATTTCTGGCTTACAAACCGGTTGATCTGTACCATTTTCCTAAATTCCACATACATGCTTTAATGTATGACATTTGTTTTTCTCTTTCTGGCTTACTTCACTCTGTATGACAGTCTCTAGGTCCATCCACATCTCTGCAAATGACCCAATTTCATTCCTTTTTATGGCTGAGTAATATTCCATTGTGTATATGTGTATATATATATATATGTATGTATGTATACACCCTACATCTTCTTTATCCATTTGTCTCTCGATGGGCATTTAGGTTGCTTGCATGAACTGGCTATAGTAAATAGTGCTTCAATGAACATTGGGGTACATGTGTCTTTGAATTATGGTTTTCTCAGGGTATATGCCCAATAGTGGGAATGCTGGGTCATGCGGTAATTCTATTTTTAGTTTTTTAAGGAACCTCCATACTGTTCTCCATAGTAGCTGTATCAATTTACATTCCCACCAACAGTGCAAGAGGGTTCCCTTTTCTCCACACCCTCTCCAGGATGTGTTGTTTGTAGATTTTCTGATGATGCCCATTCTAACCTGTGTGAGGTGATACCTCATTGTAGTTTTGATTTGTATTTCTCTAATGATTAGTGATGTTGAGCAGCTTTTCAGGTGCTTCTTAGCCAACTGTAAGTCTTCTTCTTTGCAGAAATGTCTGTTTAGGTCTTCTGCCCATTTTTTGATTGGGTTGTTTGTTTTTTAAATATTGAGGTGCATGAGTTGTTTATATATTTTGGAGATTAATCCTTTGTCCGTTGATTCGTTTGCAAATATTTTCTCCCATTCTGAGGACTGTCTTTTCATCTTGTTTATAGTTTCCTCTGCTGTGCAAAAGCTTTTAAGTTTCATTAGGTCCCATTTGTTTATTTTTGTTTTTGTTTTTGTTTTTTTGCAATACGCGGGCCTCTCCCGTTGCAGAACACAGGCTCCGGACATGCAGGTTCAGCGGCCATGGCTCACGGGCCCAGCTGCTCCGCGGCATGTGGGATCCTCCCGGACCGGGGCAGGAACCCGCATCCCCTGCATCGGCAGGTGGACTCTCACCACTGCGCCACCAAGGAAGCCCCCTATTTTTGTTTTTATTTCCATTACTCTAGGAGGTAGCTCAGAAAAGATCTTGCTGTGATTTACGACACAGAGTGTTCTGCGTGTGTTATCCTCTAAGAGTTTTATAGTGTCTGGCCTTACATTTAGGTCTTTAATGCATTTTGAGTTTACTTTTGTGTATGGTGTTAGGGAGTGTTCTAATTTCATTCTTTCACATGTAGCTGCCCAGTTTTCCCAGCACCACTTATTGAAGAGACTGTCTTTTCTCCATATATCCTTTCCTCTTTTGTCATAGATTAGTTGACCATAGGTGCGTGGGTTTATCTCTGGGATTTCTATCCTGTTCCATTCATCTATATTTCTGTGTTTGTGCCAGTACCATATTGTCTTGATTATTGTAGCTTTGTAGTACAGTCTGAAGTCAGGGAGTTTGATTCCTCCAGCTCCGTTTTTTTCCCTCAAGATTGCTTTGGCTATTCGGGGTCTTTTGTTTCTCTGTACAAATTTTAAGATTTTTTGTTTTAGTTCTGTAAAAAATACCTTTGGTAATTTGATAGGGATTGCATTGAATCTGTAGATTGCTTTGGGTAGTATAGCCATTTTCACAATATTGATTTTTCCAATCCAAGAGCATGGTATATCTCCACATCTGTTTGTGTCGTCTTTGATTTCTTTCACCTGTGTCTTAAAGTTTTCTGGTATTTTACCTCCTTAGGTAGGTTTATTCCTAGCTATTTTATTCTTTTTGTTGCAGTGGTGAATGGGATTGCTTCCTTAATTTCTCCTTCTGATCTTTCGTTGTTAGTGTAGAGGAATGCAAGAGATTTCTGTGCATTAATTCCGTATCCTGCAACTTTACCAAATTCACTGATTAGCTCTAGTAGTTTTCTGGTGGCATCTTTAGGATCATCTATGTATAGTATCATGTCATCCACAAACAGTGAGTTTTACTTCTTCTTTTCCAATCTGTATTCCTTTTATCTCTTTTCCTTCTCTTATTGCCGTGGCTAGGACTTCCAAAACTATATTGAATAACAGCGGTGAGAGTGGACACCCTTGTTTTGTTCCTGATCTTAGAGGAAATGCTTTCAGTTTTTCACCACTGAGAATGTTGTTTGCTGTGGTTTGTCATATATGGTCTTTATTATGTTGAGGTAGGTTCCCTCTATGCCCACTTTCTGGAGAGTTTTTAATCACAAGTCAGTGTTGAATTTTGTCAAAAGCTTTTTCTGCATCTATTGAGATGATCATATGGTTTTCATTCTTTAATTTGTTAATATGGTGTATCACATTGATTGACTTGTATATATTGAAGAATCCTTGCATCCCTGGGATAAATCCCACTTGATCATGGTGTATGATCCTTTTAATGTGTTGTTGGATTCTGTTTGCTAGTATTTTCTTGAGGATTTTTGCATCTATATTCATCAGTGATATTGGTCTGTAATTTTCCTTTTTTGTAGTATCTTTGGTTTTGTATCAGGGTGATTGTGGCCTCATAGAATGAGTTTGGGAGTGTTCCTTCCTCTGCAATTTTCTGGAAGAGTTTGAGAAGGATGGGTGTTAGCTCTTCTCTAAATGTTTGATAGAATTCAACTGTGAAGCCATCTGGTCCTGGACTTTTGTTTGTTGGAAGATATTTAATCAGTTTCAATTTCATTACTTGTGATTGGTCTGTTCATATTTTCTATTTCTTCCTGGTTCAGTCTTGGAAGGTTATACTTTTCTAAGAATTCGTTCATTTCTTCCAGGTTGCCCAGTTTTTTGGCATAGAGTTGCTTGTAGTAGTCTCTTATGATGCTTTGTATTTCTGCGGTATCCATTGTAACTTCTCTTTTTTCATTTCTAATTTTAGTTTTATTGCTCTTTGCTATTGTTTTCTTTGTTTCTGCTTCATTTATTTCTGCTCTGATCTTTATGATTTCTTTCCTTCTACTATGGGTTTTGTTTATTCTTCTTTCTCCAGTTCCTTTAGGTGTAAGGTTAGATTGTTTATTTGAGATTTTTCTTGTTTCTTGAGGGACGATTGTATTGCTATATACCTCCCTCCTAAAACTGCTTTTGCTGCATCCCATAGGTTTTGGATTATCGTGTTTCTGTTGTCATTTGTCTGTAGGTACTTTCTGATTTCCTTTTTGATTTCTTCAGTGATCTCTTTGTTATTTAGTAACGTATCGTTTAGCTTCCATGTGTTTATGTTTTTTACTTTTTTTTCCTTGTAACTGATTTCTAATCTCATAGTGTTGTGGTCAGAAAAGATGCTTGATATGATTTCAATTTTCTTAAGGCTTACTGAGATTGATTTGTGACCCAAGATGTGATCTATCCTGGAGAGTGTTCCATGTGCACTTGAGAAGAAAGTGTAATCTCCTGTTTTTGGATGGAATGTCCTATAAATATCAATTAAATCTATCTGGTCTATTGTGTCATTTAAAGCTTGTGTTTCCTTATTAATTTCCTGTCTGGATGATCTGTCTATTGGTGTAAGTGAGGTGTTAAAGTCTCCCACTATTATTGTGTTACTGTCGATTTTCTCTTTTATAGCTGTTAGCAGTTGCCTTATGTATTGAGGTGCTCCTATGTTGGGTGCATATATGTTTATAATTGTTATATCTCCTTCTTGGATTGACCCCTTGATCATTATGTAGTGTCCTTCCTTGTCTCTTGTAACATTCTTTATTTTAAAGTGTATTTTGTGTGATATGAAAATTGCTACTCCAGCTTTCTTTTGGTTTCCATTTACATGGAATATCTTTTTCCATCCCCTCACTTTCAGTCTGTATGTGTCCCTAGGTCTGAAGTGGGTCTCTTGTAGACAGCATATATATGGGTCTTGTTTATGTATCCATTCAGCAAGCCTGTGTCTTTTGGTGGGAGCATTTAATCCATTCACATTTAAGGTAATTATCGATATGTATGTTCCTATGACCATTTTCTTCATTGTTTTGGGTTTGTTTTTGTAGGCCCTTTTCTTCTCTTGTGTTTCCCACTTAGAGAAGTTCCTTTAGCATTTGTTGTAGAGCTGGTTTGGTGGTGCTGAATTCTCTTAGCTTTTGCTTGTCTGTAAAGCTTTTGGTTTCTCCATCGAATCTGAATGAGATCCTTGCCAGGTAAAGTAATCTTGGTTGTAGGTTCTTCCCTTTCATCACTTTAAGTATATCATGCCACTCGCTTCTGGCGTGTAGAGTTTCTGCTGAGAAATCGGCTGTTAACCTTATGGGAGTTCCCTTGTAAGATATTTGTTGTTTTTCCCTTGCTGGTTTTAATAATTTTTCTTTGTCTTTAATTTTTGTCAATTTGATTACTATGTGTCTTGACGTGTTTCTCCTTGGGTTTATCCAGTATGGGACTCTCTGCGTTTCCTGAACTTGGGTGGCTATTTCCTTTCCCATGTTAGGGAAGTTTTCGACTATAATCTCTTCAAATATTTTCTTGGGACGTTTCTCTCTCTCTTCTCCTTCTGGGACCCCTATAATGCGAATGTTGATGCATTTAATGTCCCAGAAGTTGAAACTTTGCTTTATATCCCTATATATTAACCAATATTGACAAGAACGTACTTGAACCTGATACTTTAAAAGTAACATGCACCTGTTTAAAAACAGCAAAAATGCAATACAATCTGTTTTAAGTGTTGTTAACTTTTTTTTTTTTTTTTTTTGCGGTACGCGGGCCTCTCACTGCTGTGGCCTCTCCCATTGCGAAGCACAGGCTCCAGACGCGCAGGCTCAGCGGCCATGGCTCATGGGCCCAGCCGCTCTGCAGCATGTGGGATCCTCCCAGACCGGGGCACGAATCCATGTCCCCTGCATCAGCAGGCAGACTCTCAACCACTGCGCCGCCAGGGAAGCTCTAAGTGTTGTTAACTTTTATTTTTACTTATTTTATTTATTTTATTTTTTATTTTTTTGCGGTACACGGGCCTCTCACTGCTGTGGCCTCTCCCATTGCGGAGTACAGGCTCCGGACGCACAGGCCCAGTGGCCATGGCTCACGGGCCCAGCCGCTCCGTGGCATGTGGGATCTTCCCAGACCAGGGCACGAACCTGTGTCCCCTGCATCGGCAGGTGGACTCTCAACCACTGCGCCACCAGGAAAGCCCTGTTGTTAACTTTTAATAAGCTGTTTCCGGTCCTCCTCTCTTCTCACCAAACTCTCAACAAAACTCTCAGAACAAACTAGTCCTGTCCAAACTCAGTTCACAAGCAGAGAATTTTGCAATGATTCCATTCCTAACAATTTGAATGCTGGGAGTAGCTTATGTTGCTGACCTTCTAGCAATAAAATTTTACAAATATCTCATCCTTTCTACCTGAGCTAACATGACTCTCAAACCATCTTCTTATCTGGGCTAATGCTTCAGTTCCTGATAGCTATATTTACCAATGGCTAAGTACTCTCTCTATTGACTTTCCCCACTTCCCCACTTTTCCTACATGGATTGTGCCACTGCCCCTCAGCAGATGCATACAGCCTCTAATTAGTTTTCTTTCCTGTTAGCTGTTAGCATGACTCTGTGTTCTACTTATGAACACATTCCCCTACATGTTGTTCATAAATGCAATTTCATATTGCAGCTATGAATGAGATGAGTACTGCTGCTCCCATGATCACCATCTCCCCTACAATCCTCTCCATCATGGGTTGTAAAATCAAAGGCCAAGAGTAAAGGAGGTTTACACTATTTCCCCATTAGCCTCAGCTTTAACATCTACTACAACCGATATGCCTATCCATTCCCCTTTGACAGCACTTGTCCAGACGCCGCTATCATCTGTCACTTCTAAGACAAACTGATGATCTTCTAAACACCATCTCATCTCCAAAACCTCCTATGTCCCACTTCTATCACATACTGGGGTCTGCCCACACATCAGGCTTCATCATAACTCAAAACATCTTTCAATCCCAAATCTTTAACTGGGAAAAAACTTTCACTAACTCATACCTTCTGACTCTTACTCCTAATTCTTGCCCCCATCATCTTGATCTCTAGCCCCTCAACCCCCTTTGGTTTCTTCAACATGAGGATAGCCCAAATCAATCCCAGTACCATTAACACCTTTGAATCTTGCAGCCCGTGGCCTTCAATTCTACCTACCATCTTTTAATTTCAAAGCCATTGAGCAATGACGGAGTCACGGACTGCAATCCTTGCCAACCAACCTCAACTGCACTCTTGTGGCAATGGAGCAGTCAATTTACTCACCTCTTGGTGACTCATGCATACCCCCAGTAGCATTTCCAAGTGGTTCCCCTTTTCATTCATATTTAACCCTATCCAGCTCTCTCACTGTCAGCAATTGCATGAACTCTTATAGGTCACATGTGAAATTCATCACCCTCGCTCTCTAATTTAAAGAACTATCTACTTTATGCCCTACCATATAAAAACGCTTCTAATTTGAATTAAATTTGGTTATTTACAACAGAGAATATAGACTTAAAAAAAAAAGATCCAATTATGGTAATTTTCACTGTGAAATTAAATGATCATAAACTCTTATTCCAATAAAAAAGAAACTTAAAATTTGAATATCTTTAATATAAAATATAACTATTTTTAGAATAAATGTCAATCCCAGAATTTAAACATACAGTGCACAGGTAACAAGAAAAACATTTGAATATTACCTTGCTCCATAAGCTTACTCATTCTTCAAAAAATATATATAGTCCTGTTGAATTTGTCCACATAAAGACCTCTTTTTCTCTTTCATTACATTTTTTCTGTATTTCTAGTCCCCAGCAAAATGCCAAATGCCTGGTGTATAACAGGTACTCAACAAATATAATATTCCAGCAAGCATACAGAAAATTCCCCAAATGGAGTTAAACCACTAAATCCATGCCACTAACTTTGAACAAATCACTTACCTTCTCTAAGACTTAGTCTTTTTTTAAAAAATAAGGATGAGTTAATTTCTTAGACTCTTTCCAGCTTTAATATTCTATAAATAGTATTTATAACGTCAGATATGATCACATTTAGCTTTTATGTACCAGAGTTAACTAAGCATAGTAAGAAAAGTATGAGTCATCCTTAAAAAGATAGTTGAGGAAGCAAAAACACCAACACAGAAAACAATACAAGATAACACAGAATCAAATACGAACTGGTAAAGTAGGGGCTACTGTTAGAGGCCACAGAATGATGTGTTTTGGTGAGGGGAAGCTGGAAGAATTTGGGAAGATTTCAAACACAAAGTAAGAGTCAAGCTGTTTTTGTGAAAAAGTGGGATCTGAACAAATGGAGAGATAATGGTAACAAGCATTAAATATAGTCTATGTCATGCTGTCTGTTTTAGATGAACTCTTTTTGGGCCTAATGAAAGAATTTTAAATGTACAAATTTGGATTATAGAGTGGTAAGGGGAAAATAAGAGTTTTTAAAAAATCATCTCCTAGCAAAAGAAAAAGTCAACTTCATGTCTGTAGATAAATGTTTTACTATCAATTTCATAAAATACTTTCATAAGTTATGGTAGCTAATTCATACACCATTAGTCTTTCTACATCTAAAGACAAACACCATCATAGATAATAAGCTGATATGTTTCAAGAAATATTTCTTGAGCTTTGTGGGTTTAAAATAAGACATAAACTTCAGAAAGTTTTAAATGATAGAAACATTCAGAATCATCTGGAAAACAAAATTGAACAGGAAAGAAGTCAAGTCAGTAATATGACTAGAGCATTTTCCTAACCACAGACGGAGATGCACTATGAGAAATGCCAACATCAGGATTTGTACAGAAAGGTCTAACCCATTTAACAGTTAAGCAGTGCTTACTATGACTGCCTTGAAAAATTCACATGTGAGTTCATATTATAAGGCAGACACACCAGATGAGTTTAGGGAAAGTTGAGTAAAAGATGAATGCGCCGTAAAGCTCATTTAAGACAGCAATTTTGGAAAGCTGTAAAATCAAGTAATTCATTACAATTTGAATTTAACAGTATGCCTTTCAAAGATTCAATTTATACATATTTCTAGTCATTTTATCAAAAGTTCTGGGATCAAATGCAGAAAATAACCTGTCCTAAGAGATGATTTATGAGTAGGCTGCTGATTAAGACCACTACACAGGGCTGTCCTGCTGGCCCAGTGGTTAAGAATCTGCCTGCTAATGCAGGGGACACGGGTTCGAGCCCTGGTCCGGGAAGATCACACATGCTGCGGAGCAACTAAGCCCGTGAGCCACCACTACTGAGCCTGCGCTTTAGAGCCCAAGAGCCACAACTGCTGAAGCCCGCACACCTAGAGACCGCGCTCCGCAACAAGAGAAGCCACCGCGATCAGAAGCCCGCGCACCACAACGAAGAGTAGCCCCCACTCACTGCAACTAGAGAAAGCCCGGGTGCAGCAACGAAGACCCAACGCAGCCAAAAATAAAATAAAAATTAATTAATTAATTAAAGAAAAGAAAAAAAAAGATTGCTACACAAACTTCAGAAAGGGGCAAAAAAACCTCCCAAAGCACATCTGCAAAAAGGAAGCCATCCTGTACAATGCAGGGTAAGCTGTAATATTAGGTATGATAACGGTGACTTTGCAAAGACTAGGTAACAAGAAGAGCTTTGGGTAACTTACAGATTTTATTTTAAAATGATAGCTGGGGAGTGAAATTCATCAGCATATCAGTGATTCTCAAGCTCAGGCACACTGACCATAGACTGATGTTGAAGAGATGTAGATTTCAAATTGTGTGGGTACTTTGCAAGATCATTTTCAATTATTGTATTTAAGACCAAGGAAAATGGTAATTTTATACACCTTTACTGACTTTATACATCTTTAAATATGTAGTCATTTTTTTATACATCTTTCACGTATACTTACCTTATGATTTTTCCCATTTTGAAATTAGTTCTTTATAATCAGTTTCCTAAATTTCTAGCTCTAATCATGCAAATTTCAATACTATATTTCTCCCCAATTCAAATACCTTACAGTGACCAGCAGGGGTCTGCACAGCCTGATATCTGCAATTCTCTTTAATTCCATCTCTTACCAATCTCATTCTCCCTTTTGTGAAGGGAGAAATTCACTCTTTGTGAAATTCACTCTAGTTTCTTTCTGTTCCCTAGTCATTCTCACTTCTTCCCTACCCCCAGCTCTGCAGTTGTATGACCTGTGCAGCTGCACAGGGTCCCACACTTAGAGGCTTCCTAAGCTTGGCTTAATGCTCTGCTGTTGCCATCTTGAAAGTCACAATAAATTTTTAGCAAGGGGGCCCATAAGTTCATTTTGCTCTGGCATTTCAAATAGCCAGTGCTACCTACCACACCTCCCCGTGGGGAATAATAAGCTCCACTTTCTTCTGTGCCCTAATCATACCAACCTCTTCCTCACCTCCAGACCACTGTGCTGGATCCTCTTTCCAAAACACCCTTCTATACCAGTTCTTTACACAGCTGATTCTTTCTCATCCTTCAAGCTCAACTAAATGTTAATTGCTCTGAAAGACCCTTCCCGGTTTCTTTATCTAAAGTGCCTCCTCTAATCTTCTACCTCACTCTCCATTTATTCCTTTAGAGGCGCTTACTACAATCTGTAATGATCTCATTTCTTTGTTTCCTTGTTCTCTGTCACACATCTCCTCCTCTCAAAGGGAGTAGCAGGAGAGTCAGTAATCTTGTCTATCTTGGTAGTACACTGATGAATTATCAGAGCCCAAAACAGCATCCGACACATGGTAAGTCCTCAATATTTATTTGCTGAGTGAATGAATATGTTAATCATAGTAATAAATGGTGCTTCACAAATTTTCTTGGGATATTTTTTCCTAGTTAAAGTTATTATGCACTATGAGTATTTCATCTATTATAATTCAGCAACATTCTAGAGATGTTTTTCTCCACATATATGGTACCTATTTATTTGAGATAAGATACCTAAGAATGTGAGTGAGATTTATATGTGTATATTTTGTAAGTATCGCTGCCTTTCTGCCAATTTCTGACCCAAAAAGCAAAGCAATTCCCTAAACCAAAGAAAAGGTACAGCTCTGTGAATAAATTTTGGTTCACTATTTGGAAAGAAGCTAAAAGATAGTGATCAACAGAAAATGAAGATAACTTCAGAAAAAAATATTTTAGATCGCAGGAACAACAGGAATCAATATCCAATACTAGTGAGGCATTAACAAAGTGTGATAATAATGTAAAGCGGTATAAGCCTCTTTTAGAAAATAACTTGACATGAGGTATTTTGGCCATTGACCCAGATCACCTACTTCTAAGTGCTTTGACCCAGATCATTTCCATCTATGGAAATGTAATTTGTGTAATATATGGAAAGAGCTATTTTCACAATAATATTTATGAGTGTTGCTTATAATATCAGAAAATTGAAAATAAACTAAATGTCCAAATTTAACAGAATGGTTAGATAAATTATAGTAACTCACTCAATTAAACATTCTATAACTCGGAAAGATTATATTGCATGACAACATGGGGGAATACTTACTATACAACATGTTCAGTGAAAAAAGCAGTATTAAAATTATAGAAATATGAAAATAAAATCTCAAAATCACTGATATGGAAGAATATTGCTAGGTAGTTTATTCAGGAGCTAGATTTATGAATTTTTTACTTTCCCCAATTTTCTACATTTTTGTTTAATGTAAAATACAATAAACATATTTTAAGTATGTCTAAAAGAAACAATTTCTCATCACATAGTATCATTTTCATTGTAGGTCAGTGTGAGCTGTTATAAGAGTTTGCTACCAAGAATGCTACGTTTAATATTAAAACACAGATGTAAATAAAATTTAATAAATTAATTTTTCTGAAAAAAATATAATTGGTCTGTGCTAATAAATTCAACATAATGTATTTGCTTAAAAGAAAACAAAGCAACAAAAAATATATGGTTAAGTGATCTTGAAAGGGATTTTTTTTCCAAATAAAGTTAAGTCTAAATAAACTGAATACTTTTAGACACTAGCTAATTCAAAAGCAATATGTTAAAGCAAAGCCAAATAAACAAACATTGGCTCAGTACTCACAGGTATACAATATTCCACCATTGGGTAATGTAATTTGTGACCTTTTGCTGTTCGACCCGAAAAAAAGCAACTCTGGCAGACATCATAGTTAAAATGCTTTAGGCTTCTATACCTAGAGAGAAGAAAGGAAAATTCATTGTCTTGAAAGCCTATTACATAGTCCAAAACACTCACTTGTGGTAAGGAATTTCATTCATCCAAATCACCACGAAAATAAAAGTTATATTGGCTACCAATGTGGAATTTGCTTATTTAGTACTTTAGCTCCAAATTAGAACAAAGAGAATCTTAAATTTCACAAAGGAAATTAAGGAAACCATCTCCCAAGTGAGAAAAAAAGCAAATTTTTGTAGTTGAAGTCTCTAAAACATGTTTTCATCTGTTTCAACATAATGAGAAGACAAATACCCATGTTAGAAGATTTTGTCATGTTTGAATGTGAATGCAAAACAAAAGAAGAAAAAAGAGTTATGTTTATTAGCTTGACACATCAAAATTTAAAATATCACTTATACCATCAATAAAAAATGAGTTTCAAAATTCCCTGACAAAGGCTTCTTGTGTGAAAGTCGGGTTAATGTACTTCATGCCAAACTTGGCCGAAGTAACATGAAATCATTTGATTACTTCTCAGTTAGCATTTAAAAAATGCTAAATTCCTGCTTACCAAGTTTGACCCCAAAGTCTTAGAAAATCACCAAATTCCATCAGGGTCATATATGTATAATGAGTCATGCAATTATTATGCATGAACACTTCTGTAACCTATCTAAATAGAAACTCAGAAAGATCTCTGGTCCTGGAGCAAAACAGTATAAATAACAATAATAAAATAAGCTTCACATATTGGCTCTTTGAGGGAATGCCATTTTCAGATGGACTGAATGTGCTAAAAGCATCCCATTCCTTCGGGAGGCAAACCCCCAAATGGGAATAAGTGGGAAGGAATGATGGACATACACTGAAACTATACAAACAGAACAGAAAATAGCCTCCTACCATCACTGGTAGTAAATCAGCCTACCTGAATCCAACAATTGGACATTCTTTACAGATGTTGCATTTGGCCTGATGTTTTGCAGTCTCAGCTGCTGCCACTCGATGTAGAACCGGCAGCCAAACCATGGACTGTGGTTCCAGGCGCATCCAGTCTACAAACTCTTTCACACTTATCTCTGGCTTGTTGTTATTCTGGTGAAGAAACAAAAATGTTAAAAGTGAAGAAAATGTCTTCATTTAAATTGCAACAGGTGTTGTTGCTTCAAAATCTTATGAAAATCTGTTTAAAAGTAAAAAGAGAGTTCATATAACTCTATCTAGGTCAGTTAAATCACTAAATATTTAAGGTTCTTCAAGGAAAAAAAAATTCTAAAATTTAAAAAGAGAAAAAGAAGAAATTGTCATTACGAAGAAGAAAAAAAACCCAATACCTTAATAGACTTAGATTTAAAAAACAAAATCAAAACCCACACAGTTCTAGGTACTCTTCACATAGATATTTTAAAACTATAAAACTCATTCATCTAAAACAGTAAACATGTGAGAAAGTAAAGACTCACTGATAACTTCCTAAACTTGAAGGCCATTATAAATGCCAATAAAAACTGTTATCTCTTTGTCCTGCTCCAGTCCTGTTACATCATACCGGGAGCCCATTACGATTAATATACTTTGCAGGATTTCCAAATGTATCAATGATAAATTGTATGAAATGTCTTGGTCTCTCTTTAAATCTTAATACTAAGTAATTTTCACTTGTGCGAAGCTAAATTCGTACCAATGTCCTTCTCCTGCTGTTGTCAAGGTCATTCTATGAACCAAAACATATGAGAATTATATTTAGAATTTTTACTTGGTATTTTTTGTATCTCTAAAACAAGAAAAAGGGCCATTATAAAAAGTAATAAACCATAACATCAGTTCTTCTTAAAGAGATGGTGTGAGCATTTTTTCCCTCAGCAATGATAAATCACTAGACATGCCTTGGCAAAATATCTGTAGGCTTGTACTTTATGCATACTTATAACATCGGTAGAAGCATTTCTAAAATGCTTTTCTATACAGTAAGCATCAAAAAAGAAACTAATGTGTTTTTCCAGTTTAATATCAGTAACTTAGATCAGTATAAAACTTGTGTACTTCGTTCTCCTTTTGTACATATGTTCTCAAAGAAAAGAGTGCAATTTCAATAACATCTTTAATTTACATTTTTAAAAAATCTTGCCTACAAGGAGGTCAGGGCATTTTTATTCATTTATTTAGCAAACATCTATTAAGTAGCTATGATGTTCAAGACACTGTACATAGGGATACAATAGTAAAAAGAAAGAAACAGTCCTTGTTCATGGAGCTTAGGTTTATATAAAAGAAAAAAACCACTGAACAAATAATTATATAATTCAGTATGGTTTTTTTTGTTTGGTTGGTTTTGTTTTTTTGCGGTACGCGGGCCTCTCACTGTTGTGGCCTCTCCCGTTGTGGAGCACAGGCTCCGGACGCGCAGGCTCAGCAGCCATGGCTCACGGGCCCAGCCGCTCCGCGGCACGTGGGATCTTCGCGGACCGGGGCACGAACCCGTGTCCCCTGCATCGGCAGGCGGACTCTCAACCACTGCGCCACCAGGGAAGCCCAAGATTTGAGGTTTTAAACCTTGAGGAACAAACAGTAAGTCTCCTTGAGGGGGTTGCTGTTCCTTGAATCAAATGTGCCTTAAGAAATAAAATAAACTTACTGGGATGGTAGCAATGTCTTCCACCACCTGGTTCCAGCCCAAGTCTCCTGTTCCATTTCTCAGAATATCCTCAATACCATTCCCCACACATTCTATACACCAGTGATCCTTCATGAATGTTTACCTGTTGGAAGCAGCTGCGAACACTGGGTTCAATATTACTGCCCCCAAAAGCTGCTACTTCCCCCAGTTGCCGAGGGATCTGGATGGCATCATGAAGTAACAGGCCAAGCTGTCTCTGGTCACACATTTCTGTGGGCCCAGCCACTTCCTTAAAGAGATCTACAAGGAGGAGAGGCAAGAGGTTAACCTCCAACTGCCTATTCTGGAATTTTAAGTAAAATATACCTTTGGTTATGTGGAATGAACGATGTAGGTTAAAAAAAAACTTATGGGGACATGAATTACATTAGTTGTCGCCTGAATTCTGACAACCTTAACATTCTGCATATTTGTAATCAGGAACTGGTTAACTACATGTTTCCTAAAACGATCTACTGCAGTATGTAAATACATATAAACAGACCAATAAATAAAAATTTCCTTTTTAAATGGTCCAGTGTATGCATGTGGGTTCGTTCAGTGGTCTCAATAAGGTTTCCCTTCTTATGGAAAAAGACAGACAGCTAAAAAGAAGCTTTCTTTATGACTTGTTAAAGGAATGAATGTATCTTAAGTAGCAAATTTTAAAAGATTTGTTTATCAACTTTTTGTATTCACTCCTAAATTCAATATTCATTAAACATATATATTTTAATTTCTTTTAAAGATTTCTATACTCAAACCTATTTTGCATAAGAAACACTAAACAGTATAAGGAGGTGTCTTTTATTTTTAGGGGTTATTTTTTTAGGCCCAATCAGTCTCTTGTTCCTTATTAGCGATAAAAATTATTTTTTTACATCATTTCATGCAATAAAATACATTAATTCAAATGTAAAGGACTTAATGAAAACTCATGCATACTTTCACACAGTTCTTAGGCTTTTCTATTCATTGAAAACAAGATGTTTAAAAATTTTTTTGATTCAGTAAAATAAAACTCTTTTCTTCCTTCTAGAATTGGCTTATCTTCTTTTCATCACTTGCAGTGTTTTGAAGATGAAAATTATTATCATATTTCCAGCAACAAAGCTAATATATTCAACTAAGTTACTTTTGGAGTAGGGAGAAATTCCATGTAAAAACAATCCACTTCATTATAGGAACTAATACTTTTTGGAAGGAAATTTCCAAGTTCTAAAATTTCAGAATCACACAAATTCTAAATGGTTTTCATGTGAAGTTTTCCAAGAAAAAAAGAATGGGGAGTAAATATTTATTGGATCCTGATAACCATTTTCAAACAATACCTGATAAATGAATATCAGATCAAAAGTTATCATTCCTTTTTTTTAAGGAAATAAGGCTAGGTCTAACACTGTCAACAGTAAATTTTCAAACAACTAAACCAAGCTCAGTGATACTGACACAGTAATTATAATGAAATATGACTTTAATTATAAGCATACATAGAGAAAGCAAATTCAATAAAAATACATTTAATTTTCATTATCATTTATTCTCTTAGATGGTTAGAGTTCTACTTGCTTCTTTTCATTTGTCAAAAATAAGACTATCATAGCCAGAAAGTATTTATCCAGGATTCTTATTATGATTCTCATTGTAAACCCGTTCCTGAGAAGAGGCCTCCTAAGTTAATACAAAGTTGATGCATATGAATAGTAATAATCTGCAGAGAGAAGTGCACATATTCAGCAACATCAGTCATGCCCAGCTTTCCTCTTTTGAGGAAGATAGCTATACTACTATGCCACTATTTAGGTAAAACTACACACAAAACATAAGAGAAAAGACTCCTTAACATTCTGACATAATTCTGAATTCTTATGAAAGTTCACATGTTGATGTTACAGTCAGATACGAAAAGGAGTATCAGGATGTGGGGATGGATCAGAGGAATGTTCCAATCTAAAACCCAAGTTCCAATAAGGAATCACAGAAGAGATGCAAAAGGCCATTCAAAAGGATCTTTGTAAATGTGTTGCTGATGAGGCAAGGAAGCCACTGAGTTACAAGCAGGAAGGCCAGAGTGTTGTTAGAACCTAATCAAGGGACATTCTCAAAAAGGCACGAAGAGAAAAGAAGGTGTCACCGGGGTAAAGACACTGACGTAAGCCATTGCAAAATCAGCGTTCCGTTGTATACCAACTGACCCAGAATAGCACCTCTGCCATTGAGTCTGGAGAGCAAAGTGTCTTGAATATTAATTCCAACAAAGAAAGTAATAATGAGGAAGTGTTCTGATACCACTAGGGGAATCAAAACTGGAATCAGAGTTGCTAAGGACCTCAAAGTAAAAAACAAAACAAAACCCCATAGTATTTCCAGAGTCTCAGTACTCTGAGGAAAGATTTAAAGATTTCAACCCAAAGATTTCTTATTTAATTAAGTTCTAAATGGCATACTTCATGGATTAAATTAAATATCAGAAATTTTCATTGCAGGGCTTCTGCTTCCCCTGCTATAATCTGAAAGTTCAATGTGGAATTATACAGAGTATTGTTTCCTGACATTTGTAGAAAGAGTGTCCACTGTAGTACAAGTGTATGCGTACATGTATGCTGAAATACCTCTTCATTTGAAAAATTATATGCTTCAGAAATACGTATGAAGGTATGTGTGCAGATAAAAGACATTTTTTGTATAGTGCATAGAATTTGGTTTTTGCTCTAAAACTATAGCCATCATGTTGTAACTCTTTCTTTTGGCCTCAGATTACTCCAATAATCAGCTTGAAAAATACAGGGAGGAGGCATCGTTGATCTAGAAAAACAGATTACCCTTGCATTTTAATAAGATTCATGATAAACTTTGAGGTTGGATTTACACTCTTTTCAGAGTAAGTTGAGCACCGTGACATAATTGTTGCTTTCAGAGAACCCTAAATTCTTTTAGGAACACATGAAAAGCCCAAATCACAGTTGATTTTTTTAAAGTTCTTTTCTAATTTGATACACTGATGTTTTCATTAACATTTTTCTTTCCCACTCATTATAGAAATAACTTTTTTAGCTCTGAAAATTATATCTTTTGACAATTATAATGCTGAAGACAATTTAAATTCTAGATAAAGTGCCACCAAACAGAAGCCTGTACAAAGCTTTTTTCTGCATGGCTTACTAGGTTCTGACTCCATCAAGGCACCTCCTCACCTCCTGATCCTACAATCAGGTTTTTGTTTCATTTTCGCTGACATTCTTGTCAAACTATCTAAAAAAAAACAAGCCACCATGATCTAGCCCTGGAATTCAAAAACAAATTGCTTCACAGCCATCCCAGAAAATAAAAGTATTTTAAAATGTATGTATGTTCACAGAAGATGAAGAACCTAAAATTTATAGGACCTGGGATTAAATATTTTCCTGTTTTTGGTATCTCTCTATTCATGAAATATCCCGCTCCCTCTCCCTCTCAGGTATGGATATATCTGTACAGAATCATATGAGGCTATGCATGGCAGGATCAATTTACTCACATTTTCTGGATTAAATTAAATCAAAAAAATTTACAGTAATTAAGAGTTTGGAGACATAGCAATTGCTACCACTTATTCAACAACTGCTATTTCTAGGTACTTTTAGCAACTCTAGTTGCTTTCAAAGCAAGAATTACTAGCTTCATTCTTTGTTGAAGAGAATTCACTAAATTTCAGCTCCCTGGAAGGTGAAATGGGAATCTTATTACTACCTCTTAGCTGTCAATATTCAGTGGAATAGTGTAACCTGCCCAGAGTCATCCAGCAGCCACTAAGTGGTAGAGCGGAGATTCGAAGGCAGGTCTCCCTGGCTCCTGAACCTGTCCCTTTCCAAATGTCAAGATGCCCTTCATTAACTGACAGCTAAAAGGTCACCAATGATTTATTTGGTGAATAAGAACAAATATAATGAAATTAAAAAATATATCACTTTATTTTCTTCTACTATAAAATATAATTATTTGTCTCACTGTGACTAGAACAGTGCTAGTCCATGCTGATTTTCTTAAGCATTGGAAATATATAGAAATAGAAAAGGTTTGGGCTTTAGAGTCAGAAATATCTACAATCTAATTCTAGCCCCACGATTCACTGTCTCTAGAGCCTTGACTAGATTTCTAACCTATCCCAAGAATTATTTTTTTCAGCTGGAAAATGGAAATCACAATGCCTACATTATGGGGCAATTATGAATTAAATGAGATACAATCTGCAGTCAGTTCTTACTCCCTCAATGCACCTCACATCTTGATCCTATAATCAGCTTTCCATTTCACACAAATTCACATCACTTTGCACTGACACCCTCTGTCTAGCCTCGTACATGTATGATCAGGGTTAAAAAAAAAAAAAAGGAGCTATTATTACTAGCAAATCATATAAAGTAAGTCTCTAATAAGTTGTTATTATCATTATTATTACTAAAAACATTATTGGTATAAGAAAGGTCTTACATACATCTGTATTTTTCTTCTAAGAGACCTTTGGAGAGAGAGATCAATCCAATCTTCAGACTCTGTACTCTTATTTTTCCAGTCCGACCCCTGAAATTATAAAAATCTCAGTGTGTTAGATGCATTTAAAACTGTATACAGTATGCTAATTATTTCTGAATATCTATTTCCTTGAGGCTAAACAGAAAAAAAATTGCATCGTAAAAATGCAACTTTCTATTCACTTTTATTAATTAATGTTAAACTCATACCGTAAGTTCATGACATATTTTAATACTATATTTGACTTAATCTGGAAGAATATACAGCCCTGAAGTCACTTTACGTACAACATATGAACTAGGAAGAACAAAAGAAAGTAAAATGAAAATGCTAATTATAAAGCTAAAAATATTTCATTTTTATAAACACTATGAATTAAAATCTGTTAATAATTATAAATGCAAGATTCAAAATAATAGCTAGAGATATATATAATATGCATGTGACAATACAGCAAGAAAGGTATAATGATATATCTAAAAACAGATGTAAGAAAACTGACTGGAAAATTAACTATATGTTGAGGGCTATAACTTGTTGAATACTTAAAAACTTCTCGTATTCATTGATTTTGATCTCTGTCAATGCAGTTTCTATAAATTATAACTACTGCAATTATAAGAGTCAGTGATCTTAAACACACAGATGTGCAATCTTTATTTGGGGAAGTATCAAATTATAATTAAATACAAAGTGTATTAATTAATTAACACTAGAAAATAGCTTCATATCATGCCAATGAGAGACCATTTCAATTTCACTTATAATTTGACTGGAAGAATAATTTTATCTTTAAAAGCATAGAGTTATATTTACTCTGTCTTTTATCAAAGAATAAATGAGTTGTTTACCAAATGTCACACTGTACTAGATCCTGGGGCTGGGGAAATGGAAATGCAGAAGATACAAAAATTAATCCATGATCCTTGCTCTGAAATAACACACGGTCCAGAAAAAAATCAAGATATAAAGATTTCTATCACTATTTCATATAAACAGGATCAGTTTTCAGTTTCAGTTTTTACTGTTAATTTTCTTACGATATGTTTTCAATACACAAGTACAACACTTTCAACACCTATAACTAAATGTTTACATAATTATATGAATACTAAAAACTTAGTAATTCATGCTATTTAAAAACATATAAATATTTGTACCTTGTAATTTTAATTTTAAGTATCCTTATTGTCAAACTGTAAGTCTGGCTTGTTGATATTTTTACTATTACTACTGATTGATATCTTTCATTCTCAAATTATAAATACTCAATTAAGTTTCTGTAAACATACAATGACATATAAAGTATGAAATAAATAAAAAAGGAAAACACGCTTAGGGATTGGTAAAATGTATTTTCAAAATAGTCCCTCAACAGCCTAGAGTTTATAATCTATACTAAATCATACCCAACGAACATATTGTTTTTTTTGTTTGTTTGTTTGTTTGTTTGTTTTTGCGGTACGCGGGCCTCTCACTGTTGTGGCCTCTCCCGCTGCGGAACACAGGCTCCGGACGCGCAGGCTCAGCGGCCACGGCTCACGGGCCCAGCCGCTCCGCGGCATGTGGGATCTTCCCGGACCAAGGCACGAACCCGTGTCCCCTGCATCGGCAGGCGGACTCCCAACCACTGTGCCACCAGGGAAGCCCCCAACAAACATATTGAACCCTTGCTATGTATGTGTACAATATTCAGAATTGACCTATAAAATAACTAATACTTAAATTTTTAAATAAATATAGCCATTATAAGCAGAAACCTAAAGTTTATATACTCATACCAGTTTCCCACAATTATAGAAATACTAGTTCCAAATCAACCTTAAACTGAGCCATGCTATGAAGTATGTTTCTACTTCATATTTTTTAGGTGTTTCCTAATTATCACATGAAAATAGACTATGTCTGTTTTCTTCCCTCCAAAAATCAGGAAATTTTATTCTCTGTACACAATCAGACAATAGACTTGAAGAAAATAACAAAAGACTGTGCAAATAGACTAGTACCTGACTGTGGCTAAGGACAAAGTAATCCCTTAAGGGGAAAAAAGCTCAAACTGGTACGTATTGGAGGCTGATCTCCAGTCTTTGGTGACAACACCAGAAGGGAACATCATCAGGAAGACTGCTGAAAATGTCAACCATCCATTCATGGCACCATCAACGATTATGAAGGCTTACTGTGATCCCAGCATTGTTCTGTGTTCCATAGGAACAAGAGAAAAGTGTAAGACATGATTCCTACCCATGACTAGCTGGAGAGGTGAGACAAGGAAACAACTAGAGAATCATAAGAAAATATTAGACCAATCTTATGCATGGAAATAAACGAGATAATTGTGGCTGACTAGTCATTATTGATTGGTGGTTAGTCTGAGTAGTTATTAGTCTCACAACTTTTGATAGAGAAGATAAGTCTAAAACCAGACACTGAAGGAACAAAATAGCTGGACTGTCCTGACTAGGAGAAAGTAGATTATCATAGGAAAAGCCTGGACAAGGGGACAGAGGAAGGGGATGTGAGCACCAGAGGCATGATTCAACAGGTACAGTGAGAACTTGCATGAGGAGTAAATGGTTGATAAAGTTGTCCAGGTTATATGGGGACAGAGGATAGAGGGCTTTGATGTTAAATAAGATATCAGAATTTGAAAGGTAACAGGGAGTCAATGAAATTTATTGTGAGTGACATAACACAATATTTAAGTATTTGATTCCCTGATAGTTTTCATAAGTAACTCCTGAAATTAATTCAACCAGAAAGATATGTACCTTATAAATAAAATTATATCTGCCTTGGAATAGTGGGAAAAATGACTTAACACTGCATCAAATGAGGTTAATATTCTCTGCAGGGACAAAAATATTTAAACCAAGAAATCCAGACTACTGCTTTAAATCTTGATTTAAACAAATTTAATTTCCACTAAATTTAGAAGGAAGATTGTGGAATTAAGACTTTTTAGCCCAGGAAGATGAAGACTGAGAGAGGTTGTGAACTCATAAATGGAATCAATTTTATCTTTATAGTTTATAAAGTCCTTTCTATATATATATATATTAGTTCATTTGCCCTTCACAATCACTTACGTATGTGAAGCAGAGCAGATATTTTTATCTCAATTTTTCAGATGAGAAATTGAGATGCCAAAAGTTAAGCGGCTGTCAAATTTTAAAGCAACCAGAACCAAAAATTTGGATTCTTGTCCTCTACAACAGAAGAAAATAGACTCTTTTTTCAGACAATTCAGAATATCAGGAGTTGGGTACATGTTAAAAGCTGAAAGAAACAGTAAACAATATAATTTATAAAGTACTATCTTTCTTAGATATGGCAGTATGGTAGGAATAATCAAGTGATGATCAAAAAAGCTAAATATAGTTCCATATCTACTACTAATATGCAGTAGGTGGCTATGGATAAACTGTCTTATCTCACTGGGTCAGTTTCTCAATCAGTAAAATGAGGAGGGCAGAATGGAAGATCCTCAAAGTCCTTCTGCTTCTAGAATTCTAGAATCTTCTGTGTGTGCATCACTCATTATTTCAAGAGCTGGTTGAATATATTTCAAGGGCTGAAAATACCAGGTCTGGCTGCAACCAAAGCAGTGCAGTAAAAAGTACTGCACAGGGCTTCCCAGGTGGCGCAGCGGTTGAGGGTCCGCCTGCTGATACAGGGGATGCGGGTTCGTGCCCCGGTCCGGGAAGATCCCACATGCCGCGGAGCGGCTGGGCCCGTGAGCCATGGCCGCTGAGCCTGTGCGTCCAGAGCCTGTGCTCCACAGCGGGAGAGGCTGCAACAGTGAGAGGCCCGCGTATGGCAAAAAAAAAAAAAAAAAAAAATGTACTGCACAAAGCAATGCAGTAAAAAATATACGGTTAATAGATGAATGTCAGATTAACTGAATGAATGGACGGGTTAGATCATGGTACCATTTCCAAGGTTCGGAGACTTCTTAGGGGTCCATAACGTCCTGGTGCATTGGATGGAGTAGATCATAATTCCATCAGATTCTCAAAGGACACTAATGACTTGAAAACAGTTAATAACTCTTGTTTGGATAAAGGAATAAGTCATAGTTGCTAGAGAAATTTAGGTAATCAACTCTGGCCAACTGAGACTACCATCATATGAGTAACTGTACTTTTTCCTTAGGTTAATTCATGATATTCCTCTCCAAGGTGGAAAACTCGACTGAATGGACACTGTTCTAACCTAGCATGGTCTTTGCTGTATTTCTTTGGCATGGAAGGGAGATAAATCCTAAAAGCTTTTTGTCCTTTGAAAAGGAAAATGTCAAGATACTGTCTTTCTAAATAAGAAACAGTATCTCCGTGTTGCATTTCTCACGTGTTCACATTTGATGGTAGAAAGTGAAAATATGTCAACATTTAACTCCCCAGAATATGAATTACGATGTTTCACATACTGCTTCCTTCCCAACTAAGTGGCACTATTCCCTTTGGGCTGTCCAGTGAAAACAGCATATATATGTGTTATGGGCTGAGTTACATCCACCTAAAATTCATGTGTTGAAGTCCTAACTCCCAGTACCTCAGGATGCAACTATATATGGAGAAAGTCTTTAAATAGGTAATTAAGTTGAAATGAAGTCATTAGGGTGGGGACTAATCCAATATGACTGGTGTTCTTATAGAACATTAGGACATAGACACACACAGAAGAAAGACCATGTGGGAACACAGGGAGAAGATAGCCATCTATAAGCCAAGGAGAGAGGCCTCAGAAGAAACCAACCCTGCTGACATCTTGACTTTGGACTTCCAGTCTCCAGGACTATGAGAAATAAACTTCTGTTGTTTAAGCCAACTAGTCTGTGATACTTTGTTAAAGCAGCCCAAGTAGGGTGTTAGAGCCACAGATAATGCCGAAGCAGGGTGATTTAACACCTTCTCCAGTTCTTCCCTAAAACATGTCTCAAAATACACACCTCTGGCTCTACCATACTCCATAGAGCTTAATGAAGTCCTTAACTAAGTATCCCATGACTTTAGCATTCTTCCTAGGACATAAAATTAAGTTATAGGCTTTGTAGTTAAAACACCTAATTGACCAGTTATTTTAGTGAATTTACTACAGAAAATGTCTCTTAGAGGTTTAAAAAACTGAAGATCAACTTAACAGTGAATTAATGTTAACAGTCATATTTTACCCTAGGAGCATAAAAATTTGCGTTAAAATGAAATGTACTGAAAAATATCACACAGGGAGATAGTAAAGCCCACATCCATCATGGTAACAGAGATCCACGCTATCTGTTCTTCAGTGAGTTTATTAAGAGCCTCAAGCACACAATGGCTATATGATTATTTTTTAAAAAGACATTCTTGTGATATTTGTCAGTACTGAAAGATAAAAGATTTTTCTAATCAAAACAATAAATGAAATTTTAATTAACTGAAAGCTCTTGAAAGCTCTTGTATCTATCATTTACTTCTTATACAGAATCAATCAGCTGCTAAACCATGCGTGCATTTATGAACTATCATCTACTTTCTCTCTAAGTCAAATAAAAAACTGATAAGCACAAATTTTCATACAGCTAATTAACAGAAAATAAAATTTAGAGTCTGAGAGAAAAACAACAGTTCTAATTTTCTTATTTCATCTTTGCATATTTTAACCCCCTACCAGAAGAATGAATAATTCTTAATGTTTCAGAAATGTCAGCCCACAGCAGGTCTTTCTAGAATTGATTATTTTACAAACGCACTGTCACATTTAAAAAAGCCAGATTAATGGCAAATGAGTTATGCTGAAAGCTGGGAGTGCTCTTTATGTAACAGTGAGCATCTAATTAAATTACAGATATTGGAGTGTCCTATAGTATAAATTATTTAAAACACCATATATACACATAACCACCACTGCAATAAAAAAAGCTAATACCAAAAGAGAAATTAAATCCTTTTAATTGCCAAATTACTCTTAAGTTGTCATACAAGAAATGCAGAGTGGATTATTACGAGCCAACAAAATTTTAAAATTCATAACAATAACTACAAAATTTTGTCTTTTGAAAAAAGAAATACTATAAAATATTATGGAGGAAGGAAATCGGACTTCTTTCCATAAGGTTTCCCCTAGCATGGTGACTAAAAACACTACAAATTTGACAGCCTTTATAAATTGAAGCAAAATCTTAAAATCATAGATGGACATTCTTTTTTGTTCTATTGTTGGTTAAGAGCTCAATGTTTGGAAAGTCATTCCTTTCAACAATTAACATAAATGTTTCCACTGGGAAAAGGACTTTGAAAGAAAGTATTTTCTTAAAAATTCACTTTAAAAATGTAGACATTTTGCACTATCAACATATTTCACCCAATGACTATTTTAATGGGAAAAAATGCACTTACGTATCATATACATTGAGTAGCCAGTTGAGACACATATCCACACAGAGAGGAACGTTGACCAGATTTTTATGCATTTGTTCAAGGCCATCATAAATTGTTGTCAGACAGTTGATGACATCTGGAACACTAAGAAGCTGATCGTTTTGGTTCAGCTTGTGCTGTTTGAAAACTTCATTTGTTGTATTCAACTCTAAGAGATCCACTAATCAGGTGAGAAAAAGAAATATGCACAGTCATTACATTACAGAACAACACTGAAACAAAACCACTGCCACTCTTGAGTTTTTAGCTTGATTCTTCAATTTAAGAATCTATCCTTTTTAGCCAATTTCAATTTTTTTTTTTTTTTCTTTTGCGGTACACGGGCGTCTCACTGTTGCAGCCTCTCCCGCTGTGGAGCACAGGCTCCGGACGCGCAGGCTCAGCGGCCACGGCTCACGGGCCCAGCCGCTCCGTGGCACGTGGGATCCTCCCAGACAGGGGCACGAACCTATGTCTCCTGCATCGGCAGGCGGACTCTCAACCACTGCGCCACCAGGGAAGCCCCAATTTCAATTTTTAAAGAAATAAATAGCATTTCCATTCTTACATCTCTAAACTCTTCTTGTATCCACATCTCTTATGTTTATGCTTTTGAATCTAAACTCTGCCACTTTTCAATATGACCTCACTTTTCACTCTTTGGAATGTAAATTTTTCCACCTTTACTTTTCTGGCTTTCCTCTCTTCAGCTTCTTTCCACTTTTAAATGTAGGAAAGCATAAATCTCTGAGTCTAACCCTAATGGTAGAACAGCTAAAATACGACATTGCTCTTTCTCCTCACTTTTAAGAGCAGCCAGCTCACCTCTCATTCATACTTTATATCACTGTGTAACTGATCATTCTTTTTTTTTTTTTTTTTTTTTTTGCGGTACACGGGCCTCTCACTGTCGTGGCCTCTCCCGTTGCGGAGCACAGGCTCCGGACGCACAGGCTCAGCGGCCATGGCTCACGGGCCCAGCCGCTCCGCGGCACGTGGGATCTTCCCGGACCGGGGCACGAACCCGTGTCCCCTGCATCGGCAGGCGGACTCTCAACCTCTGTGCCACCAGGGAAGCCCAACTGATCATTCTTAAACAGTTTCTCCACATGCACATCATGAGATACAAAGTTCACTGAAGATATTCTGTTAATAAAACAGGTTTGGAGAAAAATAATAGTTCTCCACCGTCTACTGAATCAAGCCTGATCTGTAAGGCCCTCAAAATCTGGCTCTAACCTGGGTTGCTTCCCATGATCCTCTGGCACATAGGCAACTTGTAGCTAGGTAGGATTAGAGGAGGTTCACAGTACAGGTCCAGCCATCCACGGCTCTTCATGTATTTGCTCCCATTCCTTGCCCTTCATGGACAGAACCTCTACAGTGGGCATGGCTGGTGCTAGACTATGCAGGGTGGGCACATAAGGATAAAGTGGAGCCCTGCTCTCGAAGACGGCCAGTCTGAGAAGGAGGACAAGCATACTGATAACTTCACCAAGAGGGGTGGAAATGCCCTAAAAGAAGAAGACATGAATTCCTATGAGAGCTATTACTGCTAGGGGAGTGGAAGCAACCTAGAAAAAGCTCCCTGGGAAGATGGGATTTGAAATGGACCTTAAAAAATAGCTAAGATACAAGAGATCCATATAAAGCAAGGAAAGAATTCCAGGAAGAGAGAACTGCTTGAAAAAAGACAAGAAATCAAGGAAGTCTGGGCAGCTCTGGGAACCGATGATGGCAGTGTGGATGGTGCGTGGTCACACATGGGTGGCACATAGTTACCGTGAGGTTGACGTACGGAGCTCAGGGGGTAGGCCATGTTGGCCTAGGGGGTGCCCTCCAAGGCCAGGAGGAAGAGTTTAGACAAAGAGAAGAACATTACATAATCTTTCCTTTCAATCAACTTTGAGTTATTCATTAGCTAACTGAAAACAGGAAAACATATTAGATTATCAAACTGCCATGTACCTATACATTTACTGAGTGTGGAGATGACTCTTCTAAATCTAAACATGTAGGTTTGGAAAATTACAGAACCACATGAACTTAAGGTCTGCTCATGGAAATTACTGCTTTATAAAATTCTTCCCCATCTCCATCCTTAACTTTTTAATGTTAAAAAACTAAACTTGGGAAAACTTTTTTTTATATATAAACAACTACTTTCTGGGCTTCCCTGGTGGCGTGGCGGTTGAGAGTCCGCCTGCCGATGCAGGGGACACGGGTTCGTGCCCCGGTCCGGGGAAATCCCATGTGCCGCGGAGCGGCTAGGCCCGTGAGCCATGGCCGCTGAGCCTGAGTGTCTGGAGCCTGTGCTCCGCAACGAGAGAAGCCACAACAGTGAGAGGCCCGCATATCACAAAAACAAACAAACAAACAAACAAAACAATTTTCTCTTTGCATGATACACAACTGTTCCCTCAAAAGCATGACATATTTTGACAGTTAAGTAAAATGAACAAATAGCTTCCTTTGTATTTTTCTATTTTTAACCATTGAATAACCACTAATTTTGAATTTTTTTAAAAAAATTTATTTATTTATTTATTTATTTTTGGCTGCATTGGGTCTTTGCTGTGTGTGGGCTTTCTCTAGTTGTGGTGTGCGGGCTTCTCATTGCAGTGGCTTCTCTTGTTGAGGAGCACGGGCTCTAATCGTGTGTGCTTCAGTAGTTGTGGCACACAGGCTCAGTAGTTGTGGCTCGTGGGCTTTAGAGCGCAGGCTCAGTAGCTGTGGTGCACGGGCTTAGTTGCTCCGTGGCATGTGGGATCTTCCCAGACCAGGGCTTGAACCTGTGTCCCTTGCATTGGCAGGCAGATTCTTAACCACTGCGCCACCAGGGAAGCCCTAATTTTGAATTTTTTAAAGACATTTATGAAATGTGTCTACTCTAGCTGCTTAAATACCATAGAATGATTTTTTTTCCCCAAGTTATCTACAATGGAAAAGAACTGCTTTAAAATTATGCAGATTAAAATTATTTTTAAAACAACTCAACAGAGAGGTCATTTTTTTTAAAAGAGAGAAAGACACAAATATAGAACACACAAGTCTGGACAAAAGATCAGTCCATTTCCTCTAGATGTCAAATACATCACTGGTAAAATTTCAGCTAATTACAAAAGTAACCTATGTAAGCTTCACGTGAGTTTGAGATGGTGTCAGAAAAAAAAAAAAAAAAAAAAAGAACCATCTAGAATTTTCATTGTCATCTTTACCTCATTTCTTGGCACTGTTCACTATTTTCAATTATAAACTTCCAGAGGACAGGAGTAAAATTCAAATTCATTCTTCACAGTACTTGACAAAGAGAAGTGCCTAATAAATGACAGTGGCCACAGAACTATAATTCCTCACAGATATAAAGAAACATATTCAAATACTGCCAAAATGCTCTAAGTTTTGTGAATTTCAACATTAATTTTGCCAGCAACACAGCACTGCTATTACATCCCTACACAGCCTAAAGGTGACAAAAGACCAAATTCCAAAAAGACCATTTCCTGAATCAGGTTGTCCTTGTCTTTCTTCTGGAAAAGCCTTCTTTGTGATATACTTTGTAGCTGTGACAGTAATTTGCCACATCCCACAAACTATCACGTCTTCAATTTTTAGTGATTTACTCTGACACTCTGCCTTCGTGCTTAAGCCAGGAATACATCTCCCTGAAGTGTGTCACATTGAGGTACCTTTAAAGACTGACTACATTTAAGTCACAGAAAATTATGATTTTCTCTTTTCAAAGGGAGACAAATGACAGCTCAGTCATGCAGCAAATGAAACAAACAGGAGAATCACTTTCTACCAACTTTCAGGCTTTTCTTTAAGCCCACAATGAGGTAAAGGGGGTTGAATGGAATTGGATCATCATTCTCCTGTTCTGCAAAAACACACACTGTTTAGCATCCCACCTTGGGCTTCTATGACTCTCCTCCTCTCTGTTTGTCCCTTCTTAGCACCTTTCCTATCTCCTCTTCCCCGGACAGCTCAGAAATGTCAGTAGCACTCAAGGCCTCATGTCTGCCCTTTCCCTCTATAAACCTGATGCTCTCATTCACTTTCATTACTACAGTTATTACTTCTCTCTGGATGACTCCAGGTTCTGTTTTCTCATCCTGATCTCCTTCTTGAATACCTGATCCACATTCCCGCTGCTTTGTTCCCAACCAGAGCTATATTATCGTCTTCCAGGAATCTCCACCTTAATATGTCCAAATAAAGGTCTTGCCTTTTTGTTATGCAGGAATCCAGTAAATGCTGTTACTACACAGACCATGAGTCTGCAAAACCCAAGATATCCTACCAGTCTCCTTCTTGCACACTCTGCAATCTATCAAGTACCAAATCCCCCCAGTTATTAGCTCTCCTTCCTCCTTACAAATCCATGCCCTCATCTCCCCTCCTATGCTCAGCCTCCATCACCTTTCACCTGAACTCTTTACTGGTCCTCTCTTCCCTTGGTCCTTTGATCTTAGATGTTGTCTAACGCATACATCCACGACTGGCCCTATGTCCTAACTTACACAAAACAGAAAACTGTTCTATAGCACCCCAATCTGTAAAGAAAATATCCAAACATTAAACACAACATTGTGAGAGCTTGAGGAACAAAAAACTAAGGGAATCAGAGAAGATTTCGTTAAAAATGACCTTGAGGGCTTCCCTGGTGGCGCAGTGGTTGAGAGTCCGCCTGCCGATGCAGGGGACACGGGTTTGTGCCCCGGTCCGGGAAGATCCCACATGCCGCGGAGCGGCTGGGCCCGTGAGCCATGGCCGCTGAGCCTGCGCGTCCGGAGCCTGTGCTCCGCAACGGGAGAGGCCACAACAGTGAGAGGCCCGCGTACCACACAAAAAAATAAATAAATAAAAATTAAAAAAATAATAAATAAAAATTTAAAATGACCTTGAAACTGGAGCTAAACTGATTTTAAGGACATTTCAGAATACTGGGCAAACTAGCTCATAAGCTACTCCATTTAGACTCCATTATTACATGATGTTCCCTGAACTCCATCCAAGCCTTTGATTCTTATGACTATAACTCCCTTCCTTCTTACCCTTGATTACAGCCATGTGCCTAAATCCTATGTGGCTTTTAGATCCTGGCTGATATACTTCCTACTCAAGGAAGCTTTGCCTTACTCTTCACAATGAAGGGAACCTCTGTCAGTATTTCCCTTTGGCTTCTCTGTTGCTGCCTAGCACATAAAGTTTTTAAATCAAAACACAAAAGAATATGTATAATACATATGTGTGGTCTAAAGAAGAATAATAGAACAAGCTCCCATTAATTCATTACACAGCTATAGAAACAGGCTATCACTGTATGTTGGAAGCTCGTTGGAAAAATCTCCTTAATTACATCCCCTCACAATCACAGGGAGAACCACTAATCACTGTATTTCACTTTTAATTTCTGAAAGTATATATGTGTCCATAAATAACAGAGCACTCAGTTCTGCCTGGTTTTGAACTACATAAATAAATGGAATCAAACTGTACAAATTTCTTCTGCTACTTGATTTTTTTCATGCAACTTTATAATTCTAAGATTCAGCCATGTTGATGTTGATTACTAGTTTATTTATTTTTGCTGCTGTATATCATATTTATGAATATGCCAAAATGAAACAAATGTTACTATTAATAAGTGCTGCTATAAATCCTATACATATTTCCTGGAGTACTCTGATAATTTTCAAACTCAAAGCATTCACCCATGGGGACTTCCCTGGTGGCACAGTGTTTAAGAATCTGCCTGCCAATGCAGAGGACATGGCTTCGATCCCTGGTCCAGAAGGATCCCTCATGCTGCAGGGCAACTAAGCCTGTGCGCCACAACTATTGAGCCTGTGCTCTAAAGGCCACAAGCCACAACTACTGAACCTGCATGCCACAACTACTGAAGCCCGTGCACCTGAGCCTGTGCTCCACAACAAAGAGAAGCCACTGCAATGAGAAGCCTGTGCACTGCAACAAAGAGTAGCCCCCGCGTGCTGCAATCAGAGAGAGGCTGCGCGTAGCAACGAAGACCCAACGCAGCCAAAAAATAAATAAATGAATAAATAAATTTATAAAAAAAAAAACATTCACTTGTGTCCTAGGAGACTGCTCTGTGCAAGAGATTGTATGAGGCATGAAGTGGAGAAGAGAGCAGTCTCACCCCTCACATAAAAGCTTAGTTCATTTGGAGAGACAGACGGCAAGTTAGTAAATACATAGAATATCAAATATTATGACAGGTGCCACATAAGGAAAGAACGGAACCTATGGCATGGAAAATCAGGGGTGACCTAGTTTGGAGCAGAGTAGCCAAGAAAGACTCATTAGAGACAGGTGAGTTAAACTAGGACCTAAAAAGGAAAAGAACGCACCAGCCACAAAGAGCTAAGACGGGAGCTCTTCAGGCAAGAGGAACAAAACACAGAGGTCGCCATTTCAACGTCCACTAGAACTGTGAGAGCCCACCATGGGCTGTGGTGAACGAGGTGAATGGAGAGACGGGCCAAGGCAAAGGCCATTCTGTGCTGAGGGCAGCAGGATCTGTTGTGTCCACGTGCAACGTGCTATCTCTGAATTTACATTCCTTGAGTGTGGGAACCAAGTCTTTTTATATTTTATCTCTTTCACAGCCTTGGAGCCCGATAAATGAATGAACAATGACAGTAACAACAGTGTGCCCTCTTAGGACACTGTGCTGGGTGGAGATTTACATGAAATGAGAGGCAACCGTTGACCTAAAGCAGGTGTCAGCACAGATGGGGCAATCCTCACATTATCTGTCACACAAAACCATGCAAGAGGTGCTGATGGGAGAAAAAGTCGTTACAGGCCATCATAAAGTTCTGGAAAAACTGGAGGCAGGTGGGATTAGCTTGTAAATGTTTCCAAAAGAAGTAAATTTTTAACAGAATTTGGAAGGACTAAAGGATTGCAGATGACTGCAGAGAAAGAAGGGTCAGGGCATTTCGAGTAAACAGAAAGGATGGGAGAGGAAGAAGCAGATTAATCATAAACAGGTAGCTGGATCAGTGGTGCCAAGGCCCCGCTAGGAGAGCACTGGGGTCAGGAGGCAGCGGGGAAAGTGGCAGTCAGGTGGCCCTAAGGCCATCACCTCGAACGTTTACAATCGAACATAACCCAGCATGTTCCTAAGTGTGTGTTACTAAATGTCGTTTAGTTTAGAGGTGGGAGGCATCTCTCTTCTGCTCCTCTCTGGTTTGGAGGGATGAGCTGAAGGATGGAGTTTTTTCTTTAGGACTCAAAAGAACCCACAGAAGAAAACAGCAAACGCATTAATATGTTTATCTGCCCAGAAGTATTACTAAAAACTGGGCCCATGTTCACAGTGATACAAAGCAGTCTCCCATCAATGGAGATTTTATGGCTGAGTCATTTGTCCTCATTTTAGAGCTCATCGGGCCTGAGAAGCCCTTCCAGGTCTGTCAGCTGGATTCTGGACATGCAGCTGAGCCTCTTTCAAAACTGCTGTCACCCTGGCCCGACGGAGCTCACTGAAATCCCTTCTGAGTGCTCCTAATTCACTTCCTATTCCCTTATGGCTCAACATACAGATCACTAGCCAGAGTGTGATGGCTTTATATTTTGATACTGGTCATTCTGCCATACTTGCTGTGACCACTACAACCTGCCACTGATCTTTGGGGCTCCAAGGGTTATGGGCTTCCAGGCCATCTCAGCCTCTCGTCCATCGCCTAATCTGGAGGTGTTTTTCAGCCCTTCAGACAGCTCTTCCACACGTAGCTTGTCTAAAGCTTTGCGTTACTATATTTTCTCGGAATGATTCTACACTTCTCTTTCCTCAGCTCTCCTCATGTAACCAGCTTAAAATGTATTTCTAATTTCTACTGACTTACAGAGCAGGTTTTTAACCTTAATATATCATTTTTCTAAGGGTATTCTGCAAAGCTTCACTGAACAGCCTAGACATACAACAACTGTTAACAAAAGGCAGCAAACAAGACTATTTGGAATTATTCAAATTATGCTGTTGTAAACGTATAGGCAAATGTTACTTTCCATATTAACTACCTGACAAAGCCTAAATGTTCTTTGAGTAGACTCAGTCATTAAAATTGCAACCACAGATAGAATCCAGACAGGTTAAATCTATACTCTATTACAAGCATTCATATATATGCTTAAATTTAGGTTATGGGGAAAGGAATAATCCTTTAGTAAAACTATCACAGACTATCACTCTGAACATACTCTCTACAGGTTAAAGTTCATGTTGATAACATTACATGTCTCAAGACATGTTTAAATGAACACAGAGCCCTTTATCTAATATTCTAGGTACCAGTTCAAATTTGGATCAGGCATGCCATTTTTCAGTGTTTCTTTATTATATGATTGCACTGAATCAAACTGTTGGGAATCCTACACTTCCAAATGAATCCAAAGGACTAAAAAGGCAATGATCTACTACTTTCATTCCTTGATTTAATCCTTTTAAATTGGGTGGCAGCATAAGTTTTGAAAAAGCGTTTAATGTGACTCCTGTATTTTGGTTAATTTCGTTCTCCAACTGAGAAGGGCATATGTTCATTGGTTTTACTACTGCACGCATGCTGATGGGGTGAATAATAAAGCATTCACAGAAACACAGCCAACTCCTTGAGTGAGGTACATTGAAAATCAGATTAACTCCACAAACATATCACCCTATTCATTTATCTTTGTCATAAAAAAAAAAAAAAAAAAAAAAAGAAAGGCAATCCAAATAACAGAGTGATTAACTTTGGCAGAATAAACTCACAACATAGTGCTTTTTGTAGTCTTCGGATTTTGATAGCTGTACGGTAGGCAGAGAAACGTACATTATTCAGGTCAGCTGAAATGGAAAACGGAACACATTCAAAAGCATGCTTATGATTTAACTTACATTGAATGACAAGAATATATTTGTTTACCTCAGTGATGGAAAAGTATTAGGTCTGTTCACATGAAAAGGTCTATTCCTAAAATCTACAACATTTAAGAAAATAATTAAATGTTCATTAGCACCATGGTGAGATACTTTCCAAAGCAGTGCTACACAGATTTCAAGAAAGCATTTTCAAAAAGGAAACACAGCCTGTTGACTTTCCATGGCCTAATAAATACGTCCCATTGTAGGCCGAGGGCCCTGCCTTCTCTACTGCTAAGAGGGATCCTCCTCCAGGGTATTTCCCCCAAAGACAATCAGTTTTCTGTCAGCTAGGCTGTCCATCTCACTACTCACAAAGCTAGTCTTATTTCTATGCTCCTTCTGTCCTGATCTATTTGCGTCTTCTGCCCTTTTATCAATCTGGTTAAAATTATACTATAATCAATATGCAAATCTTTAGAAACAACAGATTAACTACAGTTAATAATATTGTATTGTATATATATATATATATATATATATATATATAT
>RJWK010003744.1:46556-62749 GCA_004363435.1 Platanista minor | reverse complement strand
CGCTTCCTCGCTTCCCGTCTGCTCACTCTGCGGCTCTCCTGTCTTGGGGGGCCTCCCCACACTCTCCCGCGGGGTGACTGGCACTTACCCACCCTGTGTATCTCCATCACCGCCTCGCCTCTCATCCCCGAGATCTTCTGAGCCCCACGCGGGACTCTTCACGGGCCCAACGCACACCCCACCGTCTCGGCGCTGCTCTCTCCCGCCCTCTTTCCTTCGCACACACAACCTGGCCCTCTCCCACTGTTCTGTTCCTCAGTAAGGAAAATCAGTCTTCACACGCCCCACGATATTATCTTTCCTTCGCCGCGTCCAACCAACCACCAAGCCTTATCTTTGACGCGCATCCACTTCCTTCCGTATCCATCCACCTATCCATCCACCTTGAAGCCGCTGCCACCTCTCACCTGGACCATAACAACTTGCTAACTGTTCCCCCTTCACAACCCTTCGTCTCCCTCCAATGCATTCTCTGCTCTGTATCCAAGAGATCTTTTTCCTTGGTGTGGTCAAATACACGTAACATTAAAATCACCACTTCAGCCATTTGTTAAGTGCACTCCCAGAGATCTTTTGAGAAAGTCTTCCAACAACATTACCAAGTTTAAAACACAAACTGAGCGGCTCAGGGTCCAGGAGGGAAGGAGACTTCCCACTAGACCTAGCCTTTTATAGCTCTGGACTTTTGAATCGGTGCCTGTCTCACCTCTTCAAAAACTATTAAGTGTCAAAAATTTCAAGAACTTATAATCAAGACCTCTAAAATCTATGTTAAAAAAAATGGAGGTAGCTAAAAAAGAAAAAAGGTTATTTCTGCTGTTTCAAAATCTGTTACAATACAAAATTCTACAAAACGTGTAAATTAGAGAAAAATTTACAAGTCAGCACCCTCGTAATACGAATGTCATAAAAAAAAAAAAAGAATGGAAAACAATCAGGCAGTTGAAAGAGAATCTTGAAAGTAGCAGTAAAATGCCGGCAGCGAACAATGAAACCATCTACTTTGAAACTTTCCTTTGCTGAGGACAAATGTCTTTTAAAGTATTTCAAACATTTCAAATATTTTTTATTCCAAGAGCCTAAAGTACTTAAAATTTCCTTGTAATTCCCATTTAGAGACAGAAAGTGGTTTGCAGGAGAGGGCTGGGGGTGGGAGCAGGCGTAGGTTCAAAACAACTTTCCAAGATCACACACACACGTTCCCAGGAACCTATATTTGTTAAACGTGGAGTAAGGAGACGAACACTTTTTCAGTGAACTGAAATTCTATTTCTTTACCTCAAAAAACCATTTTCAGGTGCTTCATAAGCACGACTAGGCCTAACACTCAGGGTGCGACCCTGAGGGTTACAGAGGGAGTTCAGTTTTCTCTCTAGTGCTGGATTCCCAGCCTCTGTTTTATTTTTCCCAGTTCATAGTTGAAAAAGTTTATTTATTTTTTTAATTTTTGAACTTTATTTTATTTATTTTTGTATACAGCAGGTTCTTATTAGTCATCAGTTTTATACACATCGGTGTCTACATGTCAATCCCAATTGCCCAATTCATCCCACCACCACCACCACCCCCTCTGTGGCTTTCCCCCCTTGGTGTCCATACGTTTGTTCTCTACATCTGTGTCTCCATTTCTGCCCTGCAAACTGGTTCATCTGTATCATTTTTCTAAGTTCCACATATATGCGTTAATATACGATATTTTTCTCTTTCTGACTTAATTCACTTTGTATGACAGTCTCTAGATCCATCCACGTCTCTACAAATGACCCAATTTTGTTCCTGAAAAAAGTATTTTGAATAAAAAGAATTCTTTGAAATTATTAAAGAAATACAATCCCATTCCACAATGGGAAACAGAATATCCAAAGGTAGCCTAAGTGTGAGATGGATCAATTCATGTTTCAATGTATATGCTTTTTCTTCTAAAGAAGGCAAAACAAACGCTTATTATCATGACTATTTGGAAGCAGGGGAACTGAGACAAAGACTTTAGGAAAAAGGCCCCCCAAAAGGGAGCAGGTGGTAGAAGGAGAGCTGGAAAGACACTACGGTGTCGGGGTGTCGCCCTTTAACCCAGAATGTTACGTTGGTGCAGAATGCGTGTTTAAAAAGAAAAGCAGAAACCATGCAAGGCAGAAGAAGGAAAGTGCTAAACGTGATCAGTGAATACAATTATTATCTCAGCAGAAGCACCAAGCTGTGACTACTAACAAATGTGTAACATTAATAAGATCATTATTTGTAATTTACCAATAGAAAAGGTCCATAAACTAGTACCTAAAAAATTAGATCCGCTTGGGGTGGGGCGGGGGGGGGGGGGGGGGGGGGGAAACGACCCTGAAATGACAGACCGATGCTAAATATGTTTCCTATTTCTGTACTAACTAATCAAATACAAACAGGTTTGTTGAAGAAAAATCAAATATACTTTTAAATTCCACAAAAAACAAAAAATTTAAGACTTACATTTGAAAGGCTTTCACGCTTTCTTTGTGCCTTCACTTCCAGTATTATACTACAAAACTGTAATGAGCTCTAGGAAGAGTATAGCACAGAGGTCAGAATACAAGCTTTAGTACCATAAAGGTTTCGACTCTAGTTTTTGTTCCACCATTTACAAGCCGGATGGCCAAGGCAAGGGCAAGTTATCTAACCCTCTAAGCCCATTTCCTCTTTCATAAAAAGGGCAAAACTGTCATGTTTCCAAAATTCTTATTTTCCATTTGAATATCTGTGAAATCAGGACATGTTGTAACAAACTTGTACTTCAAGGTCCAAAAAGCCTTTTTAAATTGAAGGTGTATCTCACAGTCCTCATAGCAGTGATTCTTAAGCTGGGGTTGTACTGGCCCCAGGAGACACTGGCAATGTCTGGAGACATTTCTGGGTGTTACAACTGGGTAAGAAGTAGGAGCGGGGAACACCACTGTCACCTAGTGGGTAGAGGCCAGGATGCTGCTAAGCTCCTACAGTGCATAGGACGGCCCCCTCAACGAGGAAGGAGCCAGCCAGTAGTTCTGCAGTGGGAAACCCTACCTTAGAGTGGCAGAAGAAGAAATAAAACAATATCTACTTAATAGGGTCGTTCTCAGAATTAAAATAAGGCATACAAGATGTTCAAAACTGTACTTAACACAAAGTATGTGCTCAATAAATCATAGTAGCTTTTTCAAAAATCCAATGTGCTTAGCATAATGTATTTATCTACTAAATAAATACCAAATTCCCTAACGCGGCCCTTCAAACAATCCCAATTTACTTTTCAAGCTGCATCTCCCACTACTCATCACATAAACCTCCTCCGCTCCTACTGGTCTATGTTGTTGCACTAATGGTACTCGGGTTCCGAGCTCTGTGCTGGCACACAGACCACGTGCTCCACCTGCCACCCGTATTTGCCACTTAGGCATGGTTTAAATACCTGTAGCCTTTGACACTGTTAATAAGACCACTCGCCTGGAAACTTTCTCCTTCCAGGGCCTCAGTATCTGCACACTTAATTCTCTCCCTAACTCTCTGCTCTAATTCAACCTTCTTTTCCTCAGCCTCCTCCCAAAACTATTCTAAGTGTTCACCACCCTAGATTCTGTCTCAAATCTTTTGTATCGCTCTATGGTGTCATCTACTTCTGATTTCAATTACACTTTATACACAGAAGACTCCCAAATTGCTATTTTGTAGCCTCACCTGGTCAATCATACTCCCTTACCCACATTTACAGCGACCTACCTTACTAGATTTCTCAGATAAGGTATATGGCCAACACATCAAGCTTAAGGTTCCCCAGTACAAAGCTGACTTGCCATTTAACTTGCTGCTCTCCATCTCTGCCTATGGCACTGGACTCACCCTCCCAGTCACCAAATCTCAAAAGCTCAAGTAACCTCATTCCCCTTGCAACCTCAGGGGGCCCCATCCTCCCCCATGCACCCCAAATTCAGTCATTTAGAAACACTAGGGATTATACCTTTGCAATGTTTTTCCTACCTTTTGCCTTTTTTCCATTTATTTGACTTCTCCCCAAACAGCACATTGGTAAAGTGGGCAGCCTGAAATCAGGTTCAGAACACAGCACCAGAAGCTGGGTGGCTTTGGGTGAGTCCCTAACCCTCTGGGCCTCATTTCCTCATCAGTAACACTGGAGTGATGGACAGTTTCCACCTCTCAAGGCTGTCATGGGGATTAAAATGAGATGATACACGGAAAATGACCGACACACAGTAAGTACTCAATAAATGTTAGCAGCATTTCTGCGCGGCTGCTGCAAGCTCTCACGATCTCTTGCCCAGACTTCTACAAGAACTTCCCAAACAGGCATCCCTGCAATCAGTCTCTCTTAACCACAGTGCCGTCCGCTGACAGCACATCCTTCACACGTGCATGAGAGTCAGGTGTGAGACAGGATTTTGAGAAAACATGCTGGGATATACAAAGAAATGAAACAAGGGGTATTTAAAATAGCAGATGATTTTATATTCTGCTATATGTTTTGTAGTTTGTATCAAACTACATGGGATGAAAGGGAGAATGATAGTTGATAAAGTTGAAATGATAAAGTGACACTAGGAATTGGGCCTTAAGTTCCACGTTACGAACTCCAAATGCTGGGAATTCCCTGGCAGTCCAGGGGTTAGGACTCAGTGCTCTCACTGCCATGGCCTGGGTTCAATCTCTGACTGGGGAACTGAGATCCTGCAAGCCTCACAGAGCTGCCTCCAGATGCAAGAATTTAGTAAGGAAGGAGGTCATAAAAGGGTTTGCACCCACCATTCTCCCCAAAGCTCTTAAAGCAAACTCAGTAATATCACTGCTAAATGGGTTAAGCTGTTCAAATACAGTAGACACAGCACAGTTTAACTTCCCCTTCTTCTGCAATTTGCTTAAAGTATCTATTTGGTTTACAGATTAAAATTCAGCTAAACAAACTTATTCTTCATTTGATCAAAACTGTACCTGCATTCTTCCACAAAATAAACTATGAAGATTTGGGTTATCTGGAATATTTTTAGCGTAAAGAAAAAGAATATGATTCCAAGCTCTGATAGAAGACTTCAAATTAAGTAAATACTCTATTTGCTTTGTAGGTATTACAATGCTAGCGCTTTATTTACTTTTTATAGTTCAGTAACTTCATTCTGTGCCCAAAATTGATTTCTAGCTATCATTTTAAATGAATTTTCCAACATACGGTTTAAAATTGACTTCTTTTTAATATGTCAAAAGTTAGAAACTTTCTCACGGAAAAAGACTGAATTGGTGCCTGAAGACCAGACATGTCTTCATTAAAAAAGTGATTTTAGTAAACCATAACTTAAATTTGGGCTAATGTTTTGAATGATTAACTGAATACCACTAGCAATACCTCTGAAACACGTTGTCTACTAACATCTGCCATGTAACAGTGTCTGCAGCAAGTGCAGAAAATTTACATCAAAAGAAATGACACATTACATTTTTTCAACTCACTCCATATAAATTTATACTTTGAAAGACTGCTGATTAAAGAATAAAAATGTACAAAGATAATATTCTTAATAATATAATTTCTTGTTACTAAGTGACTCTTAAGGTCTTCTAAGCTTGATTTTCATTCCATTTTGAATATGACTTTCATCCACTCTAACTGTTGCCAAGACAACTGTAAGTACCAACAATGCTCATCTAAGCCATCTGAGAGCGTGTTAAGATCTGCCCATCCTTTAAAGAAAATAAATCAATAAGACTTCTAACGCACGCTGTATGCCCATCCTGCACACTGGCAGATGAGAGGCTTACTCTGCAGAGCGGGGTAAACAGCGCAGACTTAAGAGTCAGAAAGGCCTGCACTGGCCCGCAGGATCCACCGCTCTCCAGATGTTTAACCTTGAGCAAATTCATCTGAGCTTCGTCCCTCACCTGCAAAATGAGGACAATGTCTTTCCGGAGGGATGCTGTGGGAATAAACGAAGCAATGTGTTTGAGGTATCGGGCATACAAGAGGCATGCCTGCCCTCACCAACGCCATACCCTTTAGTCAGACAATCAAACCGAAGCTCATGTCTGCCCGTACTAAAACTGTGACCGTGGGGAAGTTGTTTAACCTCTCTCTGCACTGACGTCCTCTCTTTTTTTTTTACATGGGGAGTACGCTACCTACATCACAGAGCTGCCGTAAGTCCCGAATATTCAACACAATGCAAAAGCATCTAGTGCAGTGCCCAGGCACAACACACATTCCACTGATACTCTGTTCCTTCCTCTTTTCTTCGCCAAGTGTGTTCAACACTTGTTTCTCAAGTGGTCCAGGATCTAGTAAACTTGCCTGACGGGTATCCAGAGAGTAGGCCATTTTCTGGTTAGGAACCCTTGGGAATCCAGGGCAACACTGTGACATCTGTACTACAAGTTTCCTCTCAGTTTCAGAAGGAAAGAAAATAGTTTTGCTATTCCTTCTGCCTTCCATTTTGTACACATTGCTTTTCCACAGAGGTCACTATATCAATTTCACTCTTTCCATCTTTTCTAAATACTTAAATAGGGACTTCCCTGGCAGTCCACGGGTTAAGACTTCGCCTTCCAACGCAGGGGGTGCGGGTTCGATCCCTGGTCGGGGAGCTGAGATCCCACATGCCTCCCGGCCAACAAACCAAAAACATAAAACAGAAGCAATATTGTAACAAATTCAATAAAGACTTTAAAAAATGGTCCACATCAAAAATATCTTAAAAAAAAAAAAAAAACTTAAATAGCTTTCATTTCTCCTCTAAATGGATATTAGCTTCAGTATGCTGCTTAAGTTAAAACCAAAATACATCTATTATTTTCACCACCGATATCAGTGGTGCCAGAACACAAAAATATACTAACACTCTGTGTTTCCTCCGAGGTGTCACTCTACACATTTAGTTCCAAAGAAATCTTTAAAATCTAAATTATTTCAAAATAAATTTTTTATTATATTTACTCCTGATGCTGGTTTTAAAACCTTTAACATCGGGACTTCCCTGGAGGCGCAGTGGTTAAGAATCCGCCTGCCAATGCAGGGGACACGGGTTTGAGCCCTGGTCCAGGAAGATCCCACGTGCTGTGGAGCAACTAAGCCTACGCACCACAACTACTGAGCCCACGAGCCACAACTACTGAAGCCCGCGTGCCTAGAGCCCCTGCTCCGCAACAAGAGAAGCCACTGCAAGGAGAAGCCCACGCACCGCAACGAAGAGTAGCCCCTGCTCGCCGCAACTAGAGAAACCCCACGCACAGCAACGAAGACGCAACGCAGCCAATAATAAATAAAAAAATAAAACCTTTAACATCTTTCTACTTCAATATCAAAGCATGATAATTCAAATAAAACAAAAGCTGTCGGGGCTTCCCTGGTGGCGCAGTGGTTGAGAGTCCACCTGCCGATGCAGGGGACGCGGGTTCGTGCCCCGGTCCGGGAAGATCCCACATGCCGCGGAGCGGCTGGGCCCGTGAGCCATGGCTGCTGAGCCTGCGCGTCCGGAGCCTGTGCTCCGCAACGGGAGAGGCCACGATGGTGAGAGGCCCGCGTATCGCAAAAAAAAAAAAAAAAAGCTGTCATAAGCACAAAATCAGTGTAACGTGAAGTTTCCCTCAAAACTAATTCAAATAGTTTTCTAAACACTGAGATTCATTTGCTAGTTAACTAAATATGCAGTCCTGGTAGTCACCTGTGTATGTATCCAGCTGTGTAGGTTTAAACAGTAAGAATGAATTAAAACACTTACCCGCAAATTTTCACGGTCCTAAAATTGGAAATAAGCCATCCTCTTCCCCTCAAAAAAAAAAAAAAAGGCAAAACAAACAAACAAAAAACCCTGTATTTAACATCTGGAGAAAAGTCTGTAAATACTAAGAAACTTCTCAATAAATATTTTACACATCCAATATTTATTAACTAGGCCACAGAAATCTTACAAAATAACTCAAAGTTATCAGATTAACCTTCCAGGAGCATCTCCACGTGAGAAGGTAATGCTTTCAGAGCTCCACAACATGGGCTCCTAAAGCAACAGCTAAGGAATACAACAGGAGGCCCTTTTCCTGTCATTTTGCAAAGACTGGGTAAAGGCGGTAGTGTCTGACGCCTACTGTCCTATACAATTTGTGTCAACAGCACATGCCCTCAAAAAACTCTTCTATTAAAAAAAAAAAAAAAACCCCACAGTAGGGAGTTGTTGTTTTTCTTAATTTATGAAGCCAAAATGTTTGGGAAAAGGAATGTGTCTGAACACGAAGTAAAAATAGGACGTGACACTCAGCAAGCTAAATATCGGGTTTAAATAACTGGTTGAATAGAGCCTGAAACGTGTACGGGAGGACACGGGCTTCAAGAATGACGACAAAAATTAATACTGCGCTCCGACAGAGGCCACGGTACAGTCCACGGATCCTGAATCGCAGCCATGGTTACAAATGTCAAAATCAGTGTAGTCTGTGTGCCATCCACCTCCTTCCAATAATAACGAAACCAACTCAGATTTCTCGGTGGTGTAATCACAACTATGACTGTGGGGGAAATGAATGCAGCACAATGAGGAAAATACCACAAATTAAAACCACCCCACGTAAAAACATGACAATATTGGTCACTGGGAGGGGGGAAAAAAAAAAACCACCCAATTTTGCTATCCAATCAAAGAAATCTGGCCGCATCCCACCTGCCCAAATCAAGGGCTCCTGATTGAAGAGCAAACCTGCGTTATCCCCCCTCCTTTCTTCTCCCATCGCGTCCCCGAGCCTGTGCGCTGAGACACGCGCGAAGGGGACCAGAGGATGGGAAACAAAACGGGGACGCGCGCAGCCTGCGGGGACGGAGGGATGGAGGGATGGGGGGCGGGCACCACGTACCTGTCCCGAAGGCCTTGGCCACCAGCCAGGCCAGATTGCAGGCGATTTTGGCCCTGGAGAAGTCGTAGTGGTCGAAAGGCTTGATGGCTGGAACAATGAACGTCCTCCTCCCGTCCCGGGGGTCTGCAGCATCCCCCATCGTCACGCGCTCGGGGCGCCGGCTCGCCCTTCACATGGTGCTGCCGGCCGCGGGGTACGCGCTGGGGGGTGGGGGTCGGGGTCTGGGTCCGGGCCGGGGTCCGGGCCGCTCAGAGCATCGGCCCCGCGCGCCCGGCCCGGGGTGAGGCGGCGCCGCGTCCGGCCGTCCCGCGAGCCTCCCGCGAGCGCGCGTGCGGGCGCCTCCCCTTTGTCTCGGCGCGGCCGGGCCCGGGCGCGGCGGGGGCGTCCTCAGCGGTCACGTCGCGGGGGCCGTCCCGCCATCGCGCCGCCCGCAGCGCCGCCCTCCGCTCGCGGCCCTGCCCTCGGGGCGCCCGCCGGCCGGAGCGCGGGCCGCTGGGACTCGCCGGAGACGCGGCCGGGGGACTCGGGCGGCCCCCTCCCGGCGCAGCCGGAGCCAACGCGGAGAACGTCAAAGTCCCTGCGGCGCGGGCGCCGACAGCCGTCCCTCCTGGCGCCCGCTCACTGCCGCCGCCGAGCTACCGCCCCGCGCCCTCCGCCTTGCGGACGCCGTCAGCCCGGCGCTCGGGCCCCGCCCGGCCAGCCCTGCCCAGCGCTTCCCCTGCGGCCGCCCGCGCCTCCGCCGCCGCAGCTGCGGTTTTCCAGCTGCCGCACTGGACCGAGCGGCGGCGCGGGTCTGCGCATGCGTCCTCGCGCGGCCCGCCCCGCCCGCCGCCCCGCGGACGTCCAGGCGGCCCGCGGAGCATGCGCGGTGGCGGCGGCGGCTCTGCTGGTCAGCCGAGCGCACATCCTGGCGTCCTTGCCCGGCGTGAGGCGGCCGCTGACCCTGCTGGAGAGGCGGGAAGGACGGGGACACGGGCCTCGCCGTGGCTTTCGTGTTTCCGCGACGCAGTGCTAAGGCACAGAGAACTGATGTTTATTAAAATGCTTATTCGGTGACACACACTTTGCTGCCAACTTGTGCCTAAACAATTCCACCTAGTCCTCGAAGTAACCCGAGGGGGTGGGTGTGATCGCTGGTTGACCACAGAGTTATAGAGGTTACGTGGGGTGATTAAGTCACACGTGGGGCTTGACCAGGATTGAGGATCTGGGAAGCTCCGCACCGGTGTTGATTTCAGGACTTCAGTATACTTTACTCCATGCTCTCCACTTAAATGTCGTCTCTCAGGAAGGGGCATATCCATCAGCGCCTCCAAACAAAGCATCAGTTCCTGCACGAAGCCAACCGCATGACCTGGCATCCACAAACCCCTGTGGCTGCATTTTGTCAGAGCCGCTCCGTTTTCCCAAAGGGGCATCTTCTCAGATGTCAGTGTCCTGGCTCGGCCGTGCTCCTTCTGTCCCCTTGGCTCACTCCTACTCGGCCCACAAGGCTCTCACAGGAATCACCTCCTCCTGGAAGCCTTCCCTGACAGCTCTTGATCCTCCCCGTCAGGGCTGCCAGGCAGGTGCTCTCCTGTTCCCAGAGCACCGTGTTCTTGTTCTGTCCCAGCTCTTGCACATACTGTACATGCAATCATCTAGGGCTTGTCTGTCTTCCCACTGATGACAGCGTCTATCTCCCGCACCCGGGTAGGGCCCAACCCATAGTACTTGCTCAATTAATGTACAAGGACTCGGGATGGATATCATTGTAGTTCACTCTTGTTGAGCTTATTTAACTCAGAATTCCTCACATTATCTCCTTTCAATACATTATCGAATTTTAATCATTGTCCAACCCTGTGTTATCTTCATTTCACACACATACAAAAAAGGAAAGCTCAGAAATTTTTGAAAATTACCCCATATCACACAACTAGTAAACCGGTTGACCCAAGCTTTGAACCCAGGACTGTCTTACTCCAAAGCCCATGCTTTAACTACTAGGGCTTCTCTGGTACTCCCTGCCCTTAAGATAGAAGCAGGACATACGAAATATGGGGGGTGGGGAGGGGGCTTCAGACCCTACTATCTAAAAGGGCAGCTCCACTGGCAAGCAGGCCCCTTTGATCCCTACAAATACTCCCCCGGAACCTAGTAGGGCATTACAGATAAACCTACTAACAATATGGGCTACAAAAAGAACGTGAGTGACAAGAATAATACACCACAGGGTGGCTGATGTCACTTTTCAATAAGTGAATGAATATTAATAAAGTATTTCTCATGGGCAAGGCCTTTTGCTAGATCATTCAGGGGATAATAAAACTAACATATGAATAATAGTTGACTCAGCACATTCATATGATAACTACCTTAATTCTCATATCCATGCTGTGAAATAGGCTTTATTACTATCTTCCGATTCTAGATACAGGACTGAGGATCTGAGGGATTAAGTTGCGTGGGCAAGATTCCATGGTTGATTCATACCTGAGTCTGGCTTCAAAAACAAGCACAGGTCTTCTGGCTCCACTCCCCGGGGCTCCTTTCCCTGTGCCTGTTCCCTCCCCCAGATTACGGAGGCTGACATGTACATAAATAAATATAATACAATGACGTAAAAGAGGTAAGTGCCCATAAAGTGCAGCGGGAACATCCGGATAGAGGGATTGGGGGGGGGGGGGTGGTTTCCGTAGAGACTCTGTTAAACCAAATGCACTCAAGTTCACCTTCAACGAAATCCTAAAGTGACAAGTCAAATTAAGAGAAACCTATATACTGGAAAGGTTGAAGAGAGACGCCAAAGCATTTCACCAGTCACCGAGACCATCTGCAAACCAGTGCGAGATTCTCGAGGCCAGAAACCACGCCCAACCAACTCTATGCTGTGCTTGTGACCTAGCACAGTGCTTCGCTCGCAGAGGGTGCTGGGGGAACGCTTATTGGATCTGACTGAAGACAATTGCAACCTAAATAAACACGATGAGGAAGAGAAGGAAGCACAGACAGTTGCTCTGCTTGTCCTTTGATTCAGTGGTGATGCATTTAGTAGCGATGGCACAACTATGACCCCAATTGGGGAGGAGTGTGTATAGGAATGGAAAAAAAAATAAAATGCCTACACAAAGAGCAGCTTTTACTTTCAGGGAGGCTGGGAACCTTGGGGTCATAGCAGGAGGCTATTATTAACAGAGAAACACCCTGAGTACAAAGAAGAAGTATTTACTTTCAGGGGGACAGACACTCTAAGAGGGTGCTGTTTGTGATACCTTCCGAATGATCCCTTCTAACAACTGGAAATCTCTGCAGAGCACCGCTGTCACAAAGAAATGCTCTTCACTGCCTTCTTGAGGTATCTGACTTCATTAAAAAGCAGAAACAAAACCCACTGATTCTTTGGGCCAACTTGTCCAACTGCACAGCCATCCCTCTATTTTTTATCTCCAGGCTTGGACTCTATCCATCAAGCAACAGTTACACTATTCCTACATGTCTATTCCCCCTCCTCTCTGTTTTAAAAGTTGATCTCCTTTCTCCTGGAAAATCCACAATGTCAGCCAGACTTCCTTCCTTGGGGCCATCCCCCATTTCTCTGTCTTTGGATAGACTCATAAATTTATTCATCCATTCATAAGCCAATATTGATTGAGTACCTGGGTGCTGAGGCTGCAGTGTCGAACAAGACAGCTGAGAAAGCAAGTTTTTTTGTTTTTTGTTTTTTGTTTTGCCGTACGCGGGCCTCTCACTGTTGTGGCCTCTCCCGTTGCAGAGCACAGGCTCTGGACGTGCAGGCTCAGTGGCCATGGCTCATGGGCCCAGCCGCTCCGCAACATGTGGGATCTTCCCGTACCGGGGCACGAACCCGCGTCCCCTGCATCGACAGGCGGACTCTCAACCACTGCACCACCAGGGAAGCCCCAGAAAGCAAATTTTGAATGAGAAAACTGAGAGACCTCAGGGCCTGGGCAGCCCGGCTCTTCTCCCGTGGTCATGCTTACATCTTCGTAGGCTCAAAGCCTTGTTACTTCACCCACAGAAATCTTCACTGCATCCCCTCGGAAACAGAGAAACACTAAACACTACACTACACTAAGCACTACAGTAAGAATGCACGTTATTTCTTTAACTGAATGCATGTATTCACATACTGTCATCCATTTTCAATTAGTTACACTAACAGAAGCTGATGCTTATTGAGCACTTTCTGTGTATCAGGCCCTGTTCCACATACATTAACTTATCTAACCTTCACCACAACTCTATTTTCCTCATTTGGCAAATGGAGTAACCAAGGTACAGAGGACTTAAGGAATTGGTGGAGACCTTACGTTATTTTGAAACTCAGGGAACTAGAATAAGTCACCTTTGAATCATCCAGGTTAAGAATGACCGGCAGGGGTGGGGTAGGTTTAAAAACAACAAGAATGCTAAGCTCACCGATGACAATAAGATGTTAAACTGGCTGAAGTATAGCCGCATCTGATAAACCAAGTTCGGGTAGAAGACTGTGGGCCGAACGGCGGGCACTCCATCATTTCTAGACACAGTTGTGGTTTGCGTCCACAGAGCCGACAGAGTTTGACAGGGATTACCTCATCAACCCTCACAACGACTCCAGCAAGGCCTGTGTGGTCTGAGGCCAAGTGTGGAGCTGGAGCAGCTGAAACACTGGGATCCCGGAAACCTCCCAGCAGGGCCCTATGAGTCAGTGTCTAAACCCAAGCGTGCAGCCTGGCCCTCAGCTTCCCAGGGGCGGCCCTCCCGTTTCCCAGATCCCTAAGACATTTGTCCTTTATTTATTCCCTGCTCAAACCTGAGTCTCCAGTAATGGGCAACGCTTCTACCGCTTTCAGAATCATTGAAGACGGGTAAGGATGTTGGAGGAAACAGAAAGCACACCAGTCTGGGGGAACTCCCTGGTGATCCAGTGGTTAGGGCTCCGTGCTCTCACTGCTGGGGCCGGGTTCAATCCCTGGTCAGGGAACTAAGATCCCACATGGTCAGGGAACTAAGATCCCACAAGCTGCATGACATGGCCAACAAAACAAACAAAGCAAAAAACAAAAAAGGGAGTGAGGGCTTCCCTGGTGGCGCAGTGGTTGAGAGTCTGCCTGCCGATGCAGGGGGCACAGGTTCGTGCCACGGTCCAGGTTCGTGCCCCGGTCCGGGAAGATCCCACATGCAGCGGAGCGGCTGGGCCCGTGAGCCATGGCCGCTGAGCCTGCGCGTCCGGAGCCTGTGCTCCGCAACAGGAGAGGCCGCAACAGTGAGAGGCCCGCGTACGGCAAAAAAACAAAACAAAACAAAAAAAAACTGGAAGGAGTCTAGCAAGAGGGAATGGCTGCAGCTGTTTGTGGGTAAATCCAGTAGTTCTGCTACTTGAGTCATCAAAAGGTCTAGAGTATTAGAACGTCACCTAGTCACTCATGAAGATTTTGTTCTTTTTATCAAGTTCTTGATGGAAACATCCCACATATCCACCAGTACAGGATTGTGTCAAGACTGATCAAATAAATTACGCTGTACCTCCGGATCACATAGAGAGATCTCCAAGACATCATATGGTCAAGTGGAAAGAGGGGTGCAGAGTAGTAGGTTTTAGTTGGTATTTCGAAAACGTGCCTGATATGTTACTATCAATTCAGATTATGAAGAATCAGGTATATATTAAAAAGTGTGAAACTATCATAAAATAACAATAAAAAAATTCTCAGTACTAAAAGAAACGTGAAAACCAAAAACCGAAAACAAAAATACATATTCATGGACTCTCCATGGATATTCCAGAACCTTTGAACAAGCAATTGGAGGAGTAGGTGAGAGACCTAGGTTTCTCTTTATATGCTTTGGCACCTTTTGATTCATAGGCGTCTTTACTTATTCCAGGTATTAACTTAATCTATTTTAAACTCACCTATTCACTCTTTCCTGCGACGTGGCTTTGGCTCCCCCCGAAACCACTGCCACTGTGCTCACAAAAGTCCTTCGCGAGCTCCTGTTGTGACTCCTGTGCTCCTGTTTCTTTGGCCCCTGTGACGTGTGGTGCTTACAACTGCCCCTTTGTTCCTGAGGCCAACTTCTCTCTCAGGTTCCGTGGGCTCCGGGAGACCCGTGTTCTCTCTGCTGCCCCTCCAAGCCCAGCAGAGGAGACGGTCAACACTCAGCCCTTGGCCCCCTCCTTCCTCACACTCCTCTCTTGGCATCACAGGGATGTTTTTATGGCTCTAACTCTCATCACTGGACCAGACGGTTCCCTAATCCGTGTCTCAGCTTCTGACTCGCACGCGCTGCTAACATGTGTCATTGTCCTTGAGCCCTGCGCCCAACCAATCCCAATATCTCTCATGTCCATCCCCTCACATCCACTCCCACTATTTCTCACTTTCTGAGCCCACAGGTGAATGTGAGAATCTTCCTAAACCTGAATTTTGGTGATTCAACAAATATCCACAACCAGCAAACTTTCATGGTTTCAGACTATGTGTCTGATACTGTCCTAGGCCTTTCACATACTGCAGCTTATTGAACTGAATAATCAGATAGCACGTAATCGAGGTATTAATCGCATTTTACAGCCGGAAAATGGAGGCCCAGAGAGAATAAGAGAATTCCTCAAGTTTTCATGGGGAGAACAGAGCGGACACTCAAAGTCGCGGCTCCTGATTTCAAGGTCAGGAATCTCTCCATCCGCACACACCTGCTTGCTTGCTCTGCCTGGCTTCCTAGACGTGGTCTAAGCATGTGCCTTGATTCTGAGGATCCCCTACAAAATGGGCTTCACTATGTTTGTATATCCTCCAGTACTCTCCAGTACATATTGAGCCAAATTGCTCTCAAGACCTTGAACATATTGAATCCTTTCCCAGGCTTACTGATTTCGACGATTTTTTTTTAACCTCCTTCCATAACACCCTCCACCAGACCAACATGAGCTATCGAAAATCCTCTCATCTTTCAATATCTGCCTCAAATGCCACCTTCTCCATGAAGCCTTTACTGCCCCACCCTTGGCTTCCTGGATCGATTTGTGCCCTTTTATGGTAAGTTTTGTCTTGACTTATAATTCTTTCTGTGCACCATAAGAGACAGTCTTCTCATGCAGCTCAATATTAAAAAAAACAAACAACCCAATAGAAAATGGGCAGAAGGGGCTTCCCTGGTGGCGCAGTGGTTGAGAGTCCGCCTGCTGATGCAGGGGACGTGGGTTTGTGCCCCGGTCCGGGAAGATCCCACATGCCGCGGAGCGGCTGGGCCCGTGAGCCATGGCCGCTGAGCCTGCGCGTTCGGAGCCTGTGCTCTGCAACAGGATAGGCTGCAACAGTGAGAGGCCCGTGTACCGAAAAAAAAAAAAAAAAAAAAAA
>RJWK010003744.1:0-46456 GCA_004363435.1 Platanista minor | reverse complement strand
TGGAGAGGGTGTAGAGAGAAGGGAACACTCTTGCACTGTTGGTGGGAATGTAAACTGATACAGCCACTATGGAGAACAGTATGGAGGTTCCTTAAAAAACTAAAAATAGAATTACCACATGACCCAGCAATCTCACTACTGGGCATATACCCAGAGAAAACCATAATTCAAAAAGACACATGCACCCCATTGTTCACTGCAGCACTATTCACAATAGCCAGGTCATGGAAGCAAACTAAATGCCCATCGACAGACGAATGCATAAAGAAGATGTGGCACATATATACTATGGAATATTACTCAGTTATAAAAAGGAACGAAATTGGGTCATTTGTAGAGACGTAGATGGGTCTAGAGACTGTCATACAGAGTGAAGTCAGTCAGAAAGAGAAAAACAAACATTGTATATTAACGCATATATGTGGAATCTAGAAAACTGGTACAGATGAACCGTTTGCAAGGCAGAAATAGAGACACAGATGCAGAGAACAAACGTATGGACACCAAGGGGGGAAAGCGGTGGGGAGGTTGTGGTGGTGGGATGAATTGGGAGGTTGGGATTGACATGTACACACCAATATGTATAAAATGGATAACTAATAAGAACCTGCTGTATAAAAAGTAAATAAAATAAAATTTTAAAAAGCAAACAAAAAAAAAAAGGGACGAGACAATCTTATTCTGCTTCATAACCTCCATCAGTGCCTAATATATAATAGACCACAGGAAGTATTTGTTGAAAAGAAGAATCAGTGAATTAACAGGTAACAAAAAATACACATTAACACACATTCTAAGACCGTGAAACAGACCCATATAACTGAACTAGCTTATACGGGAATTAAAAATGGAAAGTTAATCTCCTTAATACTATACTAAGTCGTTTCCGTTGGTTCCTAAATACTAGTCTATTATGTTTTATTAGAATTTATAGTGAGAAAATGTAGTGATTGTTTTCCAAAAACTAATTTTCTCCCTCTGAAGGACTATTTTTTCTTATGAGATTGTTCCCTTCCTGATCTTTTTCTGTTAAAATGTTCTTTCTCTTGGGGAATAACCATGATTATTGACAATGGTTGAGCTTTTTGTATTCTCATTTAGAGAAATGAAAAGTGGACAACCCTGTATTTTCTCCTCTCCAGTTTCTTTACTTATTCATTCATTTGGAAACCATCGCTGCTCTGTGAAATCCCAGTCTGGAGGCCACTGCTCTCATCGACCGAACTAAGTGAATTAGTCCTGCCTAGCTTCTTAAACAAAACTGGCTCCAAATAGCATTCAGAAAAACAAAGCACAAATGTTTTATTTTTGTGTTATCATATTTGCTATGGAAACAGCTATCACTCTCGTTTCAAATATGTTCGTCTTTGAACAAGGGATGGCATATGGGCTAAATTTTCCTTCTTTTTTAGTCACTAAAAATATAAATCAATCCTTCCTTTAAAACTCTTGTTAGGAGTTATGCTTCAACTTTTGTGGGCCTCTTTCTAAATGGATTTCGAACTGTTGCTGAAGATAGGATATGGTCGTTCCTTTCGTGACGCCCTATAGACAGCTAGAAAAATGTACTGCCCCCTCTCTCTGATGTTTGATCTTTTGCGCCAGGCTACTGGGAGGATGCTCAATATATGATTTTGATTAACAGAAACAAAATGTGGTGGCTTCCTTCTCCGGATTTAGTTTTCTCATCTGTCCCCATCTTCCTCCTCATTTTGTACATCAGAGAAATGCAGCTTCCTGTTTAGTTTCTTCTGTTGTTGATTTAAAGGTTCTGGATAAAACTGGAAGAGGAAAATTACAGCTTGAGCTTGAGCATTTGAAAAGGCAAAAGCTTGTGGCATCCAAAATGATATTGCTTATGGCACTTGGGTAACTCAACATTATTTTTGCCACTTGAGAAACACTTCGGGTCTTCAAAATCAAAGCTGGAGTCGAAAAGGCAGGAAAAGCAACAAATGGTCCAGTGGGTTCAAAATGTGCAGAGATCGATTCCCAAACAAAAGAGGGGTCCTTGAAAACAGAAGAAAGACTCTGGAGCTTTAGCTAATCCATTTTAAATCTGCTTAAACCTGTTTCTTATTGCATTTTAAAACACTTTTTGTTACATCAGTGGACACAATTCAGAATAATAACAACCATTTGTAAAGAATATCAGGAGATTTTTATTTGTAGGTAAATAGGATCGGAAATGCTCGGAACCACCTGGACACGTGCGAATAGCAAACCATTTTCTCACCACTGATCTTGTTTGTCCACATGAATATTCACAGAGCGGGGCTGGTTCAAGCAGGTTGGATACTTGTACATCATTTAACTTTTGATTTCATTTGAAATGAGTTTTGTTGTTTACTTTCCACAGGCCACTAAGCTCGTCTGGTTAACTTTGGGGAGTGAGGATGGAAGTGAGAGATGAGAGCAGAGACATGGTGGGTAGGATCGGAAAAAAGTGGTTGGAACCACAGCCTGTTCCCAAATCTTGGCCAGCACTTTTTAAAGTATGTATTTTTTCATTAGGAAAAGGGAAAACAGTACAAATAACTTAAGGAACCCTACATTAATACTAAAACCAATTTAGAATACGTTCTTCTAATTGCAATTGAATATATTTTTTATACTTAAAACTCACAATTTTTTCTCATGGAGAAAGCAATCCACATTTAATTCTTTGATTTAGAAAATACAGAAAAGTGGGCTTCCCTGGTGGCGCAGTGGTTGAGAGTCCGCCTGCCGAGGCAGGGGACGCGGGTGCGTGCCCCGGTCCGGGAAGATCCCACGTACCGCGGAGCGGCTGGGCCCGTGAGCCGTGGCCGCTGAGCCTGCGCGTCCGGAGCCTGTGTTCCGCACCGGGAGAGGCCACAGCAGCGAGAGGCCCACGTACCGCAAAAAAAACACAAAAAAAAACAAGCAAAAAAAAGAAAATATAGAAAAGCAAATGGAGAAAAGAAACACCTGTAATTTCAGCACCCAGAGATATGCTTTGTATATATATACTTCCAAATATTTTGTACCAAAGTGAGATCATATTGTATATCCCATTTTTACCTTGTTTCTTTCACATAATAGTATTATTAATATACCTTGATATTAATAATTATTCATCTAAAACATCAATTTAATGCATAGTAGAATTCCATTGTTTGGATGCATTACTTTTGTTTGTTTGTAACCAAACCCCTGTTACAGGATATTTTTGTTATTTCAATAATTTTTGTTTTCATGATAAAGCTGTAAGGAATACCTTTGAACATACATCTTTGCTTACTTCACTGATTATTCTTAGATATGGATAAGTTCTTCAATGTGAACTGGCCACTCATTTTTGTTGTCTTTTGATATATATGCTATACTGTTCTTCAGAGAAGTTGTACAAATTTTCATGTACACCAGCAATAGGTAAGAGTACACATTGTTTTTTGTTTTTTGTTTTTGTTTTTTGCTGTACGCGGGCCTCTCACTGCTGTGGCCTCTCCCGCTGCGGAGCACAGGCTCCGGAAGCGCAGGCTCAGCGGCCATGGCTCACGGGCCCAGCCGCTCCGCGGCCTGTGGGATCTTCCCAGACCGGGACACAAACCCGTGTCCCCTGCATCGGCAGGCGGACTCTCAACCACTGCACCACCAGGGAAACCCCACATTGTTTTTTTAAATTTGTATTTAATTGCTAACTAATGATGTTAAACATTTCTTCATAATTTTATTTGCCTTTTTTCTCTTATAAGACTAGTTTCCCATTTATCTATTACAGTATTCATCTTCTTGTATTGATTTGTGAGAGACATACTATATATTAAATATATTAGCTTTGTCTCTCAAATAGTCATTTGTCCAAATTTATCACTTTTTTTTTTTTAATTATTCCAAATGGGTGCACCATTTTGTTTTATTTTACTTTTTATTGCAGAATAATTGCTTTACAATGTTGTGTTAGTTTCTGCTGTATAATGAAGTGAATCAGCTATATGCATACCTATATCCCCTCCCTCGTGGACCTCCCATCCCCCCCATCTAGGTCCTCACAGAGCAGTGAGCTGAGCTCCCTGTGCTATACAGCAGGTTCCCACTAGCTGTCTGTTTTATACATGATAGTATCACTTCTCTTTTAATGTTACTTATAGGTTTTTTTTGTTTTTTTTGGTCGCACCATGCAGCTTCTGGGATCTTAGTTCCCCGACCAGAGATTGAACCCCGGCCCTTGGCAGTGAAAGCACCAAGTCCTAACCACTGGATCGTCAGGGAATTCCCACTTATAGCATTTTTTTTTAATAAATGTATTTTTATTTTTTTAATTTTTTTGTGGTATGCAGGCCTCTCACTGTTGTGGCCTCTCCCATTGCGGAGCACAGGCTCCGGATGCGCAGGCTCAGTGGCCACGGCTCACGGGCCCAGCTGCTCCGCGGCACTTGAGATCTACCCAGACCGGGGCACGAACCCGTGTCCCCTGCATTGGCAGGTGGACTCTCAACCACTGCACCACCAGGGAAGCCCCTATTTTTATTTTTATTTTTAATTTCTTAATTAATTTATTTTTGCTGTGTTGGGTCTTCATTGCGGGGTGAGGGCTTCTCATCGCGGTGGCTTCTCTTGTTGTGGAGCACAGGCTCTAGGCGCGCGGCCTTCAGTAGCTGTGGCACGGGGGCTCAGTAGTTGTGTCTCATGGGCTCTAGGGTGCAGGCTCAGTAGTCGTGGCGCACGGGCTTAGGTGCTCTGTGGCACGTGGGATCTTCTTGGACCATGGATCGAACCCATGTCCCCTGCATTGGCAGGCGGATTCTTAACCACTGCGCCACCAGGGAAGCCCACCACTTACGGCATTTTTATGATGTATTTGTTTTTCTGTAGTCAACTCTGTCAATCTTTTCTTTTCCAGTTTCTACCTCAGATGTTAAACTTAAAAAGCTGTTCCTCCACTGCCACCCTACCCAAAAGGTTATATAAATGCACATATAAATTAATAAAATACACCAATGAATGAATTGTCACAGGTATTTTGTTTGCAGAGGTATTGAGACTGCACTGTCTTGATCTCGAGAACATTTTTACTCTATGTAGTAACACAAGCATTTTAGTCAGAAGTATACCAACAACGTTGATTACGAAGATAGTGTTTTCACAGTGAGTGCCATTAGGCTAATCTAAATCTTTGACCAATTTTCTGTACTGTGACGTTAAACCACTCTCATCTTTTTTCACTTTCTTTTGCTGTTTCACCTAAGTTATTTTTACTGGGGTTAGTTCTTCTCCAAGTAAATTTACAAGATTTACTTATTTTTTTGTAAGACCTTTTTGGCCACATCAAATTCTGACAGCAATCTGCAATTATGAGTTTTCTTTTGTGGCCTACAATTTTCTTTAACAAGTTCAGCTTTCCTGAGTCACGTGTTTATACCTCTAAGTTTGTTTACAAAATGGGATTCTCCGAGCAGCTGTTTATTTATTACTGCTTTTACTGTCTGCAATCTGGGCCATTGTCTTTTTAATTTTGTGTGGATTATTTCTTTCAGTGATTTTCATTATGAGTCGGATAGTAGACTGATGGGTGACAACGTTTGTAAACGCCATGTTTCACTATAGCACACGAGAGAACAAAGTGGGACCCCTTTGCCAGCCCAGGCAGGGACAGTAAGTGATGCGGTGATTTAAAATATGCCCACAAATTCTTCTTCAGGTGATGAGTGCTTCAAAAGTTGGAGCCTGATTCCCATCCCTCGAGTGTGGCCTGCAAAAAGGGACTCAATTCTAAGGAGCAGGGAAGAACACAGTGGGCAGGATCCGTCAACCCAGTCCCTGGAGACTAGGTCACGAAAGGCATGGCAGCTTTCGGCCTGCTCCCTGATCACTTGCTCCTGGAAATCCTGTTGCTATGTCATCAGGACACTCACGTGGTTTCTGGAGAGGCCCCCTCGGTGGAGAACTGAGGCCACAGGTCAACAGCCCTGTGTGGGCACCACCTTGGAAGCGGATCCTCTGGTCCCCGGTCCCCAGCAAGCCATCCGAAGAAGCCACCAGCCTCCTGGGAGGCCGAGCCACAGGGACTCAGCCAAACTGCTCCTGGATCCCTGACCCTCTGAAACTATGTAAGATAGTTTGGGGTTCATTTGTTCTCAGCCATCGTGAAGGGGAGATGACAGTGAGTTGAGGGGAGGGGCAGCAAAGGCTCCCTGGAGGCGGCGCCTGGGCAGTAATTTGCTCTCCATCAGGGATGCTGCAGCTGATGATGCCCCTCCCTGTACTGCTCCTCCACCCTCCAACCCGCCTCTCCTCTCAGCCTCACCTCCCTACCTTCCTGCCCTTACCTTTCCTCCCCTCCCTGGCCGGCCGCTCTCTCCTCCTCCATTCTCTTCCCAATCGCACAGCAATGGGAAGGGCTGTATAAACCATTCTGGAGTTTTGGTAGGAAGAAAACAGCTTTGATGACCATGTATTACCCCCATGAAAAAATTCACTTCCACGGTACAGATTCCTAGGGGATGGAGAGGTACTCCACACCCCCTTTCATCCTCCTAAGATGTTCATCACTTTGTGTCCACTGTGGGTGGGCAGCGCAGGATTTCAAAGGAACTGCTGGGGAAATAGATACTTTATTTATAGCTCAGGGGATGTTTAAAATTAACTGTAATACAAAAACAGGGCCCTTAAATAGTCAGATTAGATACTTGGTTTTTATTGATGAACAGAACGAAGAGAATAGAACCATAGCCCTAATAGGTCTTTTGCCAAGAAGAAAATTTGCTGACAGAGATGGGATGAACAGCTGAAAACTCAAAAGTCAAGCCTATTTGTACCGCTTTTCAAAAGATTTGCATTTGGTGTGGTGAAATTGCTTACAGAATTGTCCATTCTCCGGAGAGCTCTCTCGGCCTCAGTTCTTCCGTTGGCCACTTCAGTGTCCTCACAACATGGCAGCAGGATTCGCCTGGAGCAAGTGACTCAAGACCACAATGCTTATAAAAGATGCCTCTGTAGTTTACCTAATAATCAGACTTTCAATTTGTTTACTCCTGTCACTCACATAAATAAAGCTCCTTAATTGCCTCTTCCTTTTTTTTAATAGGTTCCTTGACAAATATTCTTTGGGGGCCATCAGCTACAATATGTTTTGGGTCTTGAGGTAAGTTCTTTCCTTCAATAAACTGTTTTCCACCAGACACTTCCAACTAAACATCCAAAAGGATAGTATGTCATTTTACAGAATAACTGTATGTAAGAAAGCAATAAAACCTCAAAATAATGATGTGTTGTAGCAGGACCACATTATAGTAGGACTCCACACAGAACTATCTCTTCTGAAACATAATGACCAAATACAGTAAATGTTTGAAGAGATTAGAAGCCGCATTCACTTTAGAAAAACCACTCAGCACTGCTTCAGTTGATGAAATGCTGGAATAACAATTGTAATTCCAAGGACTGTGTTGTGTTGCTTTAGACATTCCAAGGGGACTAGAGAACAATGCTGAATAAAACAATGAAGGGGACAGTCTAGCCTGGTGGAAAGACAGACTGAGTGGCCTCAGAGGGCTTGTCCAACCCTTGAGCTCTGTGACACTTCAGTGGCTTCTCACAGTTTCATGAAAGTTAATAAAAATGGTTTTGTCATACTCTTTTTTAAAAAATCTATTAATTATTATAGCTTAGAACAACATTACATGGTCTTTACTACAAGGTGTTTTTTTTTTTAACTGCTTCAGTAGGACCCCAGGTACTTTTTTGCAGAGGAAATTCTCTAAAAGAAAACAAATTACCACTTTTTCCAGGCAAATATCTTAGTTCTTTCTAAATCCCAAATGGAACTAAAACTACATTATGTAAAAGATGACTGCCAAGAGCATGATTGGGTTTTGATCAAAGGTCTTATTGAAACACACACTTTCCTAATTGCATCCTTTCCCAAAACTTCTTACAATAAAAAGTGAGAACGTAACTAATGAAGGGAGAAAGTCAGCCTCCACATAACATGTTCGGTTTGCTTTACCTGGTGTGTGTGTTTTCAGAATTTGTAAAAAAACAAAACAAAACAAAAGAAAAAACCTACCACCACAGCAATCCCTTGAAGCAAAGTTGTATGACGAATAAAGTGTTCCAGCCAAGTTATACACCTCTGCAGAGGGAGGTTTGAATGGCAAGTGCTGGGCAGGATGAAGCCATCAGGGCAGCAGAGCCCCTGGAACAAAGAAGCATTCAGGAATCTCCAGGCCACTGCACGCTCCAGTCTGTCACTAGCTAAACATGAGGCTGCTGGAGCTGTTAGTGGGGTTTGCCTGGGAAACTCAAAGGCATGGAAAGAAACACACTGAAGTGTGCCTGGCATCTGCCCATGCACTGCACTTCTGATAGACCAAATATTATTTTGGCACATGTTTTATTTCATTAGCTAATAATGAGCTTTTACCATTCAGCAAAACTAAGACACTTCAAGTTCAGTGTATCACGCTCCCAGTTTGGTTTTTGTTTTGCTTTTTTCCTTTAACTTCACATTCTGTCTTAAAGCATATAACCACTTCCTAACCATCAACGTCAATCATCAAAACCCACAGTTTACTGTTTAAATTTGATATGTCCCTTTTTTTTTTTTTTTTTGCGGTACGTGGGCCTCTCACTGTTGTGGCCTCTCCCGTTGCGGAGCACAGGCTCCGGATGCGAAGGCTCAGCGGCCACGGCTCCCGGGCCCAGCCGCTCCACGGCGTGTCGGATCTTCCCGGACAGGGGCACGAACCCGTGTCCCCTGCGTCGGCAGGCGGACTCTCAACCACTGCGCCACCAGGGAAGCCCCATTAATCCATTCTTATACTATTTTTATTTCTGCTTTTCCGGGACAACATTCTCTGTAACTCATTCCTTGAAATCCAGTAAAGTATCAAAAAGGAATCTTCTCTAATTAGGCCCTAAAATAAGAGTACAACCTGCAGAGGAGAAGCTGGCCTCTGCACACCTCCAAGATGATTGCAATGATTGCCTTTTTTTAAAAAAAGGGACATATCGGGCTTCCCTGGTGGCGCAGTGGTTGAGAGTCCGCCCGCCGATGAAGGGGACACGGGTTCGTGCCCCGGTCCAGGAAGATCCCACACGCCCCGGAGCGACAGGGCCCGTGAGCCATGGCCGCTGAGCCTGCGCGTCCGGAGCCTGTGCTCCGCATGTAACAGTTCTCAACATTTTTTATTCTCAGCTGCCCATTTTTAATTCCCTATATCATTTGTCAGTTTAAATACCTAAAACAGAAGAAGCATGCCCAATTAGCCTTTTTAAAGAAGGCTTAAAAAGACAAGAAGACTACACAGGTGTAAAAGTTTAACTCACTATGTCCCTCTGCTGCCATTTTTGGGTTTTTCTCAGCCTGGGTGTGTCCCTTGAACTGCCCTCGCACCCCACCCTCACCCAGCACCCCTTCGTGGCAGGTGGAGACCCAGGTGCATGAGGTGGTGCTGTGAAGAGAAAGAATCACTGCATCCAGGTGCCCTCAGGGCCGTGAGTTCTTTCAGCTCTGCACTTGACCACAGGGTGACTTACCTCACTGGGACTCAGTTTTCCCATTTCGAAGTAGGGTGTTGAAGAAGGCGTTAGGAATGGCCTAAGTTAAATTAAATCACCTTTGGCATCTAAGTCTGCCTTTTAAAATAGTTTCTATAATTACATGAAAAATTACCCACTCTATACATATATACAGTGAAATACTCAGCCACAGAAAAGAATGAAATAATGCCATTTGCAGCAACATGGATGGACCTAGAGATTATCATACTAAGTGAAGTAAATCAGAGAGATAGACAAATATTATATGATACCACTTACATGTGGAATTTAAAATATGACACAAATGAACTTATCTACAAAGCAGAAACAGACTCACAAACATAGAGAACAGAGTTGTGGTTGCCAAGGGGGCGGGGATTGGGGAGGGATGGACTGGGAGTTTGGGATTAGCAGATGCAAACTATTACATATAGAATGGATAATAACAAGGTCCTACTGTATAGCACAGGGAACTATATTCAATATCCTATGATAAACCATAGTGGACAAGAATATTTTTTTAAAAGGTATATGTACATATAACTGAGTCACTTTGCTGTACAGCAGAAATTAACACAACATTGTAAATCAACTATTCCTCAATATAAAATGGAAAAAATAAAATAAAACATATTTTAAGTTTCTGAACTTTAAAAAAAAAATTACCCGCTCGTATTATTTTCAATCTGTTCCCTTTATTTTTGGTCTTGGGCCTGCTCCTTTAAAAATTATTTTCCTTTCCTCTGGTTCCCTTCTCCTCCTGGTTGCTCAGCTGTATTCCTCTCTATCCCTATGTTCCCCGCCAAGCCTGGTTCACTTTTTCCTTCATCATTCTCCCAATTTTATTAAATATGACTGCGTCTTCACTCTTTCACCCTAGTAAAGTAATTTTGGAAAACACTGCTTGATTTTAAATGATTTATTCATTTGCTGTGTTATAAGTAGAAAATGCTAGTATTAAGTCAATGTATCATAAGACATTCCTACTCAAGTTCAAAATGTTAGAATAATAGGACATGTATTCAGCAACTACTGCAACTATTTGAAGGTATAAATCAGGCAGGACTGGTTTTGCTTTGTTTTAAAATATTTCAGGAAACTTGCTCAGAATATTTCAAGAACATTACAGAAAGTTACAGAAAATAGCATAAAGTACTGACCATTGATCTTTGTCAAATCTGAACATTTTGCTATATTTGCTCCAAGTTTTTAAAAATAAAATGTTACAGGTACAGTTAAAACCTTCTATATGTTTTCCCCATCTCATTCCTTACCCTCTGCTTCCCATGTATACATTATACGCTGAACACTTTTTCCCTTACTTCTTTTTATAATTTTATTACATATGAATGTGTAACAAATAAAACACATTACTGACATACGCTTTTAAATTTTATATTAATGATATCAGACCATCTTTCAATGTTAACATTTACCCATGTTGACCCACTTAACTCAAGTTCATTCATTTTGATTGTTGTATAGCATCCTTTTATATGAATATACTATGGTTTATTGATCCACTTTACTATTAGTGGATATTTAGGTGGTTTCTAATTATTTGCTATTGCAAACAGTGTTACAGGAAATATTCTTGTACCTGTTTTCTTGGGCACGTGTGTGAGAGTTGCTGGGGGTTACAAAGATGCGCCTTTTCAACCTAAATATGTATTTCCCAGGGGCTCTCAAAAGTGTGTGAGTTTCAGGGGACTTCCCTGGTGGCGGGTTAGGAATCTGCTTGCCAGTGCAGGGGACACCGGTTCAAGCCCTGGTCCAGGAAGATCCCACATGCCTCGGAGCAACTAAGCCCATGTGTCACAATTACTGAGCCTGCACTCTAGAGCCCATGAGCCGCAGCTACAGAGCCTGTGTGCCACGACTACTGAATCCCGTGTGCCTAGAGCCCGTGCTCTTCAACAAGACAAGCCACCGCAATGAGAAGCCCGCGCACCGCAACGAAGAGTAACCCCCACTCGCCGCAACTAGAGAAAAGCCTGCGCGCAACAGACCCAACGCAGGCAAAAATTCATTCATTCATTCATTCATTTTTAAAAAAGGTGTCTCCTCGGTTGTAAAAAAGTGTATGCATTTCTCCTGGTCCACATCCACACCAGCTCTTGACATCATCAGATGTTTACATTTCTTCTGATCCGATGTATGGAAAGGCAAGATCATTTTCATTAGAATTTGCATTTCTCTGATTGCAAGTGGGTTGGATCATTTTTGCTTCATGTTATAATTGAATTTCTTCTGTGACTTCCCGATTTTCATCCTTTACCCATTTTGCTTTTGAGTTGTCTTTGTTTTATTTAGATTTTTCCTTTGTGCATTGTGTGCGATAGGTATGTTATTTTTTCCCACATGATTGATCAGGTTTGCCACCATTAATTATTGAAGCATTTGTCTTTCCCCCGCAAATTTGTAATGTCATATGCAGTTTCCATGTAAGAATGGTTTCATTTTGCAAATTTTTGTTTCATGTTTTTGATCTATTTTCCCATCACTGAACCAATATTAATTATAATAGCCACAGTCATAATTTACAATAAGCTTTCTTACATGGCAGGGAAAATTCTTTTACCTTGTTCTCTCTCTCTGAAAGCATCGCCTCATATAAATTTTAGAATTCATTTGCGAAAACCCTGTAGAGATTTTGGTTGGAAATACTGTGAGTTCAGAGATTCACTGGAAGAGAATGGACATTTTTACAATATTGAGTCTTCCAATAAACAAGATATAGCTCTACATTTATATGTTTCCTTTTATTTATTTTGATTAGTGTCAGATTTTTTTTTTATAGGTTCCCAACATGTTTTGTTAGATTTACTCCTAAGAATCTTATAGGTTTGGGTACTATTATATTGATGATATGTAGAAATGCAATTTGGTTTTCTAAAACTCTATTTTTAGTTCTAGTAATTTATTGGTTTGGAGGTGGGAGGGGAAGCAAAACTACAAGAATTTCTACTCACGTTTGAGTTCCCTTACTACCAAGAATCTCACTGATGAACCTCTTCTGTTATAAAGGCTGGAAATGGGGGATGGTATTGATTATTGATGGATCCGTTTGGTCACCTCTTAGTCAGTCCTGCAGGGATGTGTCTAGTCTCTTTCTTAAATATGGGTGCACTGTCACCCGTTGTCCAAGCCTTGAGGCTTTCACTGAAATATTGAGACAAAATCTCCTCTCACATCCTGTGACATGGGAAGTGGGAGTCCAAGGAGGAGGAAGACACGAGGAAAGGGAACACATTTAAATTCTCTTCATTACAATTTGCCTAGGACTCTAGTGGTCTGTCTATGAGCTTCTGCACACCGTCCTAAATGATAGCATTGGCTTGTTGGCTTGTTGGGCTGTGGCTGCCTGAACTGAACTTGAGTGAGCACTCACAGGCCCTAAAGACTGCAGTTTTGTCTCTTTGCATCATCAGTTATCATACGTCCAGCCACACGCGTCCATCACCTCTTTCCTGCTTCGCATTAAGAATTGTTCTGATCCTTTATTTTCGAGCAGTTGCTATCTAATATTCTTTCCAGCTGAGCTTAAATGAATATTTATGCACCTAAATGTGGGTATTATTTTCTCTCCCAAGTTATGTTCCTTAAAGTAAATCCGTTTTCAGCCACGAATGCCTGTATCCCATCTCCAAAATGAGTTTTCAGTACATTCCTCTTTGATGTGTGCTCTCCACGCAGATTATGGCATGCATTTGAGGTGTCATGTGGGAAAACTTGGGGTTTATGGTTTTTTTAATTTTAAAAAATGTTTTGAACATTATAGCAGTAGCCCATGCTTCTAATAACAAGTGCAATAACATGGAACGAACATATATAAAAGACAAAGCTAATTGTCTCCTCTTTTTTCTACCTCTGCCCCAATGCCATCCATTCACTGCTGCTACCCTGAGATAACCAACGTCAGTATTTTGTTAACACATATACAAATATATATCCAGATACGTTGGGGGTTTATCTGTCACCATACTTTATACAGTTCCAGATTTTCCAAGGGTCAGTACTGAATCCCAACTTTCTTTTAAGTACCCTCAGCCCATGCAGCCCAACTTACTTTTTTTTAATCTGACAGTTTATCATAGATTTCTCTGCAAGTTAGTAGATCTATGTCTATAACAATGTTTTCTAATTTCTTCATACATAATCTCCCTCACACACGTTATTTTACATAGAAGAGTTTATTCCGTGTACACTAGAGTATGTTCACTTTGCTTAGTCTTTCCATATTATTTATTTATCTGCACCCTCTCCTTCTCTCCTCTCCTGCTCCCCTATCCCTCTGACCACCCCTTTCTCCTCCAGGGAATTTGTGCAAACAAGATGATGCATATTTTTCTTTGTTTTTCTCCAGACATATAACTATACATAGATATGTAGATTTTAAACCATTATTTGCTTTGCAAAAATGAGATTATATTATATACTCTGCTCTCATACCTTAGTTTTGTCGTGCAGTAATGTCTCATCCACATCTCTTTATGTCGACTGGCAGAATGATAATGCATTCTTCTTCATGGCTGCATAATATTTCACAGTGTGAATGAATGTAACATATTCAGCCATTCCTCTCTCAGTGGACATGCACTTTGTTTCAAATCTTTTTCACTATGAATGACCGCATGCGAGATCTTCATTGAGGCATGCAGGATCTTTTGTTGTGGCACATAGGCTTCTCTCTAGTGGCACGCAGGTTTTCTCTTCTCTAGTTGTGGTGTGCCGGTTCCAGAGCGGGTGGGCTCTGTAGTTTGCGGCACACGGGCTCTAGTTGGGGTGCACGAGCTCAGTAGTTGTGGCATGCGGGCTTAGCTGCCCCGCGGCATGTGGGATCTTAGTTCCCTGACGAGGGATCGAACCCGCGTCCCCTGCATTGTAAGGCGGATTCTTTACCACTGGACCAGGGAAGTACCCTATTTCTGAGTTCTTTATTCTAAACCATTGAACTATGTGTCTTTCCCACTTCCAAATCCACACTCTCTTAGTCACTGTAGCTAGATTACAAGCCTTACTATCAGGTAGAGTGATTCCTCCCCTTTTATTCTTCTTTGTCAAGATAGTTTAGCTATTCTAGGACCTGTTCCATATAAATTTTAGAATAAGCTTGTCTATGTTTTAAAAAATCTTTGCTGGGATTTTGATAGGAACTGCATTGAAGCTACAGGCTGATTTGGGGAGAATTGACATCTTTAACTTTTCGGTCTCCCAGTCCATGAACACAGAATGTCACTTTATTTATTTAGGTCTTCTTTTATTTCATCAACATTTTACAATTTTCAGTGTACAGATCATCTACATGTTTTGTTAAATATATACCTAAGTATTTCATTTTCTTTGGAGTGATTGTAAATGGTATTGTGTTTTAAATTTCTTTTCCACATGTTCATTGTTAGTATGTGGAGATACCCTGGGTTTTGTGTGTTGATCTCTTATCCTATGATCCTGCTGAACTCAGTTCTAGGGTTTGTTTGTTTGTTGCAGATTACTTGGGATTTTCTATGTACACAATCGTGTTATCTGCAAATAGGGATAATTTTATTTCTTCCATTCCAGATGATATGCTTTTTATTTTATTCTTGCCCTAGAGCAGTGACTAGACTTTCCAGTACTACGTTGAATAATAAAATAGTAATAAAAGGGGACATCCTTGTCTTGTTCCCAATATTAAGGAGAAAGCATTTGGTCTTTCACCATTAAGTGACATTTTAGCCATAGGATTTTGTAGATTTTTTTGTGAAGATGAGGTAATTCCTCTCTATTCCTATCTTGCTGAGAGTTTTTTTTTTTTTAAATCATGAATGGGTGTTGGATTTTGTCAAATGCCTTTTCTTTGTTAATTGATATGATCATTATGATCCTGTGATTTTTTTCTTCTTTAGTCTGTTGATATAGTGATTACATTGATGGATTTTCAAATGATGAACCAGCCTTACATACCCAGAGTAAATCCCACTTGGTCCTGGTGGATAATTTTTTTTAAATACTATGTTGGAATCAATTTGCTAATATTTTGTCAGAATTTTTATATCTAAGTTCAAGAGAGATACTTGTCTGCAGTTTTCTTTTGTTTTACTGTCTTTGTCTGATTTTATATCAAAGTAATACCGGCCTCCTAACACGAGTCAGGAAATATTCCTTCTGTTTCTATTTTCTCAAAAAGACTATGTAAAACTGGTATTACTTCTTCTTTAAATGTTTGATGATCTCTCCAGTGAAGACATCTGGGACTGGATTTTTTAGGGAATTTTAAATTACAAATTCAGTTTTTTAACGGCTGTAGAATGATTTAGTTTCTCTATTTCATCTTGATTGAATTTTGGTAGTTGGTGGTTTTTAAGAAATTGTCAAACTTATGAACATAAAGCTATTCATGGGATTCCTTGAAGGATTTAGAGTAGCATCCCTGATACTGTTCTGTGTCAGCTCTCTTTACTTTTGTCTTGCTAGAGATGATCAATTTTAGTAATTTTTTTTTTAAGAACCAGATTTTTTTTTCATTGCTTTTCTATGTTTTTGTAGTTCCAATTTCATTAATTTTTGTTCTTTTTTTTTAAGTCTCTTTCTACTTGCTGGGGCCTTATTTTGTTTCTCTCCTTTTAGTTTCTTGAGGTAGGCATTTAGATGACTGGTTTAAGACCTTTACTTGCTTCTAATGTGAGTGTTTGATGCTATAAATTTCCCTCTCAGCACTGCTTTAGCTGCATCACACATATTTTGATATGTTGTATTTTTACTTTCCATTATTTATATTTAAAAAAAATTTCCATTGAGACTTTCTCTTTGACCCATAGGTTCTTTAGAATTATATTGCTTATGTTCCTCTGCACATGTTGCTCCCCCATGTGCAGAGGAACTAAGACCTCTGGCCAACAGCCATCCAACTTGCTGGTCGTATGCATGACCCATCTTGGGTGCAGATTCTGCAGCCCCAGGTAAGTCTTTAAGTGACCGCATCCCTGGCCCACACCGTGAGTTCATCTTTGTAGCCTCCTAGCTAAGCCACTCTTGATCCACAAAAACTGTGAGAGATGATTAGTATTGCTTCAAGCCCCTAAGTTCTGGGGTAATTTGTTATCTATCATGGATTATTAATACAATATAAGCTCTGTTCAGATTAATTTGTTATTTTAGCTCACTTTCTCAAGTTTTTTCCTCAACTGGTGGTTTATCTATGATATATTTTCTGAATCCCTGTATATTTACAAGTATCTTCCATACAAACTGATGGGTAAGTGATAATTCATCTGGGTATAGAATTCTTGGATTTCAATCCTTTTCTCTTAGTACTTTGCAAAGTTTGCTCCACTGTCTTTTAACCTCCAGAACTGAAGATAAATCACATGCCTGTCTGATTCTCTTTCTTTATAGTTTGCTCATTTATTTTTCTGGAAACTCATAAGATTTTATCTTTATGTTGAAGTTCAAAAATTTTACTCATATATGCCTAGATATGGTTCTTGTTAATTATGCCTGGAACTTAGTCAGCCGTTTGAAGTTGCAGACTCTGGTTTTTCTTCAATGCAAAAATATTTTCTTCTATTTTTATCTCTTCTCCATCTGCTCCTTCTAGAATCTATCCTCCAAGGTCTATCTTCCAAATCTCTTATCTTTATGTTTTTGTTTATGCAATTTCTATCTCTTTGTACTTTTGCTCTGTCATTTGATATTTTATTCCATTGAATTTTCCAGGCTTCTAATTTGAGTCTCAGCAATGGCCTTCATTCTATTAAAATTTTAGTCAGAAAATAAAGGTTTGATTTATCTAGAGAGCCTCTTTTATGCTGCACATAGATCTCCTTCGTGTTCTTATTAGTTTTTTTCTTACTGTTTTTCTTACAAGTTGTTGTCTGTCTCTTCCAGCGGCTCTATTTCCTAAGGGACTTAATCTGATAGTTTGATTTGCTCCTTCTCTTTCTGGTTGTGGAATTCCTGGGAGAAGCTTAAGTATCAGTGGTCCAGGGACGATGGAAGGACAATGGTCTCTGATTGTCTGATGGTATAGCAGCAGACAGGTCCTCAGGAAGGAAACCCTTTTGCTCCCTGATATCCTTTAATTCTCCTGGCCTTGGTTTGGTTCTTCTCCAGCTCTTTGGGGTCAACAAGAATATACCCATGTACAAGGGGCAGAAATCAACCTCTGGCAGGCCAACTATCATGGCACAATCAGGGGATCTGTCTACTAGACATCACTGTTTTTAGTTCTTCACATCAGTTCTATCCTACCCTGCCCCCCCAATCCCCGTCCTGCCCAGAGTGAAGAAGGCATCACACAGGGCTGTGATTCCCACCCCTCTTGCCTACTGAGTGGCCCCAGCAGAAGGAATTGGAATGCAGTTGGAGTTGGAAGCAGAGGGAACGTGAGACAGTAAGCTGCAATCTTCCGTAAATCTGTGTAAATTTGAAATTAATTATTTTTTCACATTCATTCAGATCATCTTTCATGCTAAGTAGATAGTGTGCAAATAAAGTTTTTGTGAGTCATCTAAATATAAAAACATACTTGGAACTAAAATTGCAAGAACATTTTATAGACTCCTTACAGAACTCCAGCCAACCAAATGATTTTTGTTCAGACTCTCCAATGTGAATGTTTATATGTAGACATCAAGCATGAGAAATGTCAGACCTGGCATAAAAATGGAACAAACGGCAGAATCTATGGTTTTAGAAAGGAACGGTTATTTGATCTCTGTGCAAACCTCAGCATATTTCTTCTCTCTCTTTTTTTTTATCCTCTGGAAAGCTATAATTTGAATTTAAGAGCAGTAGTTAGGAGCAAAATGCTAATCAAAATCAGAAAACCATACATTAAACCCTCTCATGAGTGAGGCACTATGTAAAGCAGAACCCAGCACCCGTTTCTGAAGACTCGAAGCACTTTTTCCGACTCCAGCATCAGACCCTCACTGTCCCAAATTTCTTCTTGCTGATCCCAGGATTTCCCCAGATGGCTCCTCTTCTTGGCTATGAACAGTCTGGTTTCTCTTCCAGAAATCTCATTCTCCAAGGTTAGCCTCAAAGGGGGCTACTCCTGCCATTTTTGAAGCCAGACACAAGCCTTTTCATTTGAAGGGTTTTCACTGCTCCACGTTATTGAGAAACAGGGAATTAAAAGTAAACAAATGGGGACTTCCCTCGTGGCGCAGTGGTTGAGAGTCTGCCTGCCGATGCAGGGGACACGGGTTCGTGCCCCGGTCCAGGAAGATCCCACATGCCGCGGAGCGCCTGGGCCCGTGAGCCACGGCCGCTGAGCCTGCACGTCCGGAGCCTGTGCTCCGCGACGGGAGAGGCCACAGCAGTGAGAGGCCCGCGTACCGCAAAAAAAAAAAAAAAAAAAAAAAGTAAACAAATGTTGGAAAAGTTACAGAAGTTTAAGAACTTACCAAAAGCTATCTTAAATACGTGTCCTTAGGCCACAGTAAAATGTAGCTGAGGCTGGGATGCCTCATCCAGCGTCTTTCTTTGGTTGCTCACATAGAGACTGGTAAGCGCCAGCCTTGCAGGGCTTCCCCCTTCTGTTTCTATCACTCTTATTCCTCTGGCTACAGCTCAGGGAGACTCCCTCTCCCAGGCCCCCACCCTGAGCCTCTCTCCTTTTCTATCAGGTTCGGATATTCTGATGATCTTGTTGGAGTACAACTTTGGGTGCCCTAGTAATTCAACCAAATGCTTACAGGCATTTGAAGTGGGTCATTTATATCCCTCGAGCAGTTCTGTGTCTATAACCTTCATACAGGACATGTCACTAAATTATTCTTTAACAAGTATCCCAGATGGAGCAAATTATAAAGCAACTATGAAGTCAGTGTCCTTAGTTTTCCGTAACAGTCAGGCTCACGTGTAACTCACAGCTCCAAATCCAAGTGGGGTAATGTAAGTTGGAGGAGAGGTTCAAAGCAAATTCAAATGATTAAGGGCTTCCCTAGTGGCGCAGTGGTTAAGAATCCATCTGCCAGCGTAGGGGACACGGGTTCGAGCCCTGGTCCGGGAAGATCCCACGTGCCGTGGAGCAACTAAGCCCGTGAGCCACAACTCCTGAGCCTGCGTGCCACAACTACTGAAGCCCACGCACCACAACTACTGAAGCCCACGTGCCACAACTACTGAAGCTCACGCGCCTAGAGCCCGTGCTCTGCAACGAGAGAAGCCACCGCAATGAAGAGTAGCCCCCACTCGCCACAACTAGAGAAAGCCCAGCCGCAGCAATGAAGACCCAATGCAGCCAAGAATAAAATAAATATTTTTAAAAATTAGAAAGAAAATTCAAATGATTACTAAAGGTCTGGAAAATAAGAATATACTAAGAAGATAAATAGTTTCTCAACCTTGGTACTACTAACACTGGAGGGTAATTCTTTGGAGGGCTGTGTGCATGTATGTCCATGTGTGTTTGTGTGCGTGTGTGTGCATAGAACCATCCTGAGCATTGTAGGGTGTTTAGAGCATCCTTGCCCTCTACCCACTAGACGCCAGTAGCATTTGCCTTCCAGTTGTGACAACCAAAAAAGTCTGCAGACATTGCCAAATGTCCCCTGGGGATAAAAATCACCCCAGTTGAGAATGACTGGGTTAAAGGAGTTAAGATATTCAGCACAGGGGGAGAGAGAAATTAGGAGTTTGGGATTAACATGTATATATAGAATAGATCAACAACAAGGACCTACTGTATGGCACAGGGAACTCTAGTCAATATCTTATAATAACCTATAATGGAAAAGAATCTGAGAAGGACTATATATGTATGTATACAATTGAATATATATACAATTGAAAAAATATGTATATACATCTATATGTAAAACGGGATCACTTTGCTGTATACCTGAAACCAACATAACATTGTAAGTTAACTCTACTTCCATTTAAAAATGGTTTTTAAAAAAGAAGTCATAAAAAAGATATTCAGCACAAAGCAGAGCTTTTAATACAGGGTTCAGATCCATGAAGGGGCCTCACACTGATGACAGTCAGTAGCTTTCTAATTCCACTGAGGACAGAGGAGTTTCAACCCAAAGGATTTGGATAAAACAATTATAATTGATTAACTTCTTGTGAGGCTTGTTACGTAACGACATGGCTTTACTAAAAAAAAAAAAGGACTGGAATTCCCTCCTCTCCCCATCTTTTTAAAATAATTAATTAACTTATTTATTTTGGCTGCGTTGGCTCTTAGTTGCTGCGCGCGGGCTTTCTCTAGTTGCGGTGAGCGGGGGCCACTCTTCGGTGCAGTACAAGGGTTTCTCTTTGCAGTGGCTTCTCTCGTTGGGGAGCACAGGCTCTAGGCGCGAGGGATTCAGTAGTTGTGGCGCGTGGGCTCAGTAGTTGTGGCTTGTGGGCTGTAGAGCGCAGGCTCAGTAGTTGTGGCGCCCGGGCTTTGTTGCTCCGCGGCATGTGGTGGGCTCTTCCTGGGCCAGGGATCAAACCCGTGTCCCCTGCACTGGCAGGTGGATTCTTAACCTCTGTACCACCAGGGAAGTCCCTGCCCATCTTTAAGATGAGATAAGCCCTTTGTTTCTAAGGTAACTCTGATGCGGTCGTTCGTTAGAGAAGATGTGATAGAACACGTTTCCGTTCCCCTCTGCCTGCGTCCCTTGATCTGGCACAAGACAGGAGCGTTGCAGGGTTCGCGTGCCTGCTACCAGCACCACCCTGTCGATCAAACGGGCCTTTGCCAAACAGACAATGTGAAGTATGAGTGTTGTTATTATTTTGACCTTATTAGGAAGAATAGAGGAATCCATAAAAGTGTCTTTCAGTGTTTTCTTTTGAAGATACATCTTAAAGGACTTGGAAGAAGTCTATCAGTTCTAAGTTCCATTGGGTATTATCTTACCCTGAATTATTTATTCACTGTAAGTGGTAAGAAGAAGTATTGTTGGCGCCTTTTAAGAACCACAGGGTGAGAACAAGAGGTCTGTGTAAAAGGAGGGTTTGACTTCCTAGAAAAGAAGCTGTTAGAAAGAGGAAGGAATGGCTTGATGCCTTTTAAACTTATTTATATTCCCACGTCGTTCCAGAAAGATTTAAGGCTGAATTCTTGATAATGACGGAATTTTTAAGCTCTTAAATCTACAGTAATATTCGTTACTGAGCAATGTGTGACAAAGAATTCCTGCAGCCTGTGATCAGACTAGGGCTTCAGATTCCGGCAGGACAGTGTAGAACAACGACGCTTTGTATATCTCTGCTATATAATAGCTCATTCATGCAAATAGATGAACTAGTCAGATATTTTACTTGGCTTTTAATTATCTTATTTGATTAATTATTTTAATTGTTTATTGTGTAATTTTCCATTTAGGGGAGTTAGGAATAATCTCAAATGTATCAGTTAGGATATTTTTCTATTGCAAGTTACAGAGAACCCACTACAAACCGGTGTAAGGAGAAAAAAGAAACAGGGATGGAGAAGAGGATTTCCTGGATCTCGTGGCTAAGAAGCCCCAGTGGAGAGCAGACGCGAAACGTGGCTGGATCCTGCGCTAAAAAAAAAGTTCTTCTATTGTCATATGCTCCACATGGCAAGATGGTAGCAGAATTAAAGGAACCTGCTTTTGTCATAGCTGGAATGAGTCAGGTGCCAATCCCGACCCAGTCACACTTGTCTAGGGATTGTGGGGTTCTGAGAGGTTTGGCTAGGTCACAAGTTACCCCCAGACTCTCCCTCAACCAGACGGACCGAGAGGAAGACTAGATTCCCAAACAAAACCCGGAATTGTGACTGGAGGTGGACTGAACGGGTGTTAGTCAGCCAAGAACAAACGTCTTTCACGCACATTCCTTATATATGAATATTTCAGTGAAACTCTCAGTTTAGGACGGTTATGCTGCAGTTTGTGATTCCTGCTCATCTGGTGTGAAACTCCTCGGATTCAAGCTTTGTTCGGCAATCAAAGTGGAGTCACAACAGCCAGTGTCAACTTCCAGGCTAGTTGTTCTAAAGGGTCGGGTACAGGACTGTGAGTGTGTCCGCATGGTGAGTTAAGAGCGTTCCTTTAGATGAGGACTTTGTTTTTTGTTTGTTTGTTTAATTTTTATTTTTATTGTATATTGAAGCATGGGTGATTAACAATGCTGTGTTAGTAAGATAAATATATGATATCGATATGTGGAATCTAAAAAGAAAAATGCTACAAATGAACTTATTTACAAAACAAGAACAGACTCACAGACTTAGAGAATGAATTTAAGGACTTGCCTTGTAACGTCATGGAAACCTTCGCTGGCACAGAGTAACTGCTGGAGATGAGAGGCCCTGGGGCAGCACCTGCCCACCTCCAGGCAGACCCCCCAGAGTCAGACACTGAAGGCTCTTGGCTGGAGGACCCGACCTGACACTGCTGAACGTCCAGGCACTGCCTGAGGCCCTGTCCCAGCCGAGGGCGAGTCCCGCTCACAGGTGTCCTGAAACCAACACCAACCAGGGACCCTGCTGGTGCTGAGCTGCCTCCTTCCGGACTTCTCCTTGGCGAGGTCGGCACCCCTTCTCTGTTTTCCCTACTCTTACTAAGCTGTGCTGTGTGCTCATCACGGGCACTAAATCCTATGATTCCTGAACCAAATACTGGCTCCATTCTGTGTGTCTCCACTCCCATGACCCTTACGCAGCCTCACCGCTGGGCCTGGTGACAAAACCAGGACACACTGTCATTATGCTATGTGGTCGCATAGCTTCTATTTAGTTATCGTGGCAGAGATGCCAAGAGCCTCCTCACACTGCCTTCTTCCCTCCTTCCAGAGTAGGGAAAGTTTTACCCCGGCACCTGGGTCCCCAGACACACACTACCTCTCCCAGCTAGCTCCCTGACAGCAGGTGCAGCCACGTGGCAACACTCCAGCCAGTGAGATGTGAGTACAAGGGATGTGTACAGTTGCTAGGTCTTGTCCTAAAAGTGAGTGTGGGTTAGGCTACTCTTTTCTAATAATGTACATATATATTTTAATATAATACACACATATTACCGATACTTCAAAGAGCAAGCAACATTTACCCTGGGGAAGAGAAAACGTAAGAGAGTGGTTTTAAAATCACTTTTAGGGACTTCCCTGGTGCTCCAGTGGTTAAGACTTCGCCTTCCAACGCAGGGGCTGTGGGTTCGATCCCATACCCCCTGCACTGGGGGAGCTAGGCTCCCACATGCCTTGTTGCCAAAAACCCAAAACATAAAACAGAAGCAATATTGTAACAAATTCAGTAAAGACTTTAAAAATGGTCCATGTCAAAACCAAAAAATCTTTAAAAAAATAAAATAAAACCATTTAAAAAGATTTTAGCATATGTTCTTGCTTTCTAACCACTGAAATAAATTTTTAACCTCAACAGAGCATCACGGCATCTAAGCAAAAGCCCCCAACTGCTAGCCTTGGCTGCTTCAAGGAGCTGATATTGTCCAATAGGATGGCTGTCCGCTCACATTCCCTAGACTCCAGGTAGGAATCACTGACTCGGGGTGGGGATGAGAACACTGTCTCTAAGACTCGAAGTGCTGTCCTGGGAAATGGGGCAGACTGGTTCCTGGTGAGACAACAGTGAAGCTTCATAAAATGTGGCTGAGATCTCCTGCCATTGGAGGTGTTTATAGAGAGTGGATGGTTACCTACCAGGGATGCTGTCGAAGGACCTCACACCTTGCCTTTCCACCTTCACTTGGATTTCACCTTAATTTGAAAAGTGACCCCGTGGCGTATGGCCCTGGGAGACCAGAAGACGGTCTTGCTGCTTTGGAGTCAAAACCACACCAAAGGGCTTCACTGGTTGGTTTGAAATATTTGGCCTTCTAAACTCTCGTTCGTTCCTATTAAGACATACAGAAAAAAAAAAATTCCAAAGACAAAACAAACAAGAAATCAGAACATCACCATCTTCACCAGGCCTGCTCCATCCCCCTTGACCAGCTTATCACTTGCAATCAACTCTGAAGAATCAAGTGTGTAAAGACCAGGGAGCTCAGTACACTCATGAAGTTGGTGATATTTGATTTCTGAGTTTTCCCTTTTTTTGGTATGATGGCCCCATTTCCAGGGACTTTTAGAAAAATCATCACCTTCAAGCTGTAGATGTGTCACTGACGCCCGCCCTTGGGAAAGAAGCTCATCCACGCAGCAAAGTCTGAGAATCTGTGACTGATTAGGTTTACTGTGCTGACTTGTAAAGGGTGTGAGCTCTGGACAAGAAGGTTGAACTAAAAGGCACACCTCTTTAATTACAGGATTTATGCCAAGAAAAGTCAAAGACAGTGGGTGGGGTTTGTGACCTTGTCTTTGCCTTTAGTAGAGAAAGCCTTCTTGGTAGCTCTTGAATTTTATTTTATTTTTTTTTAACCACCAGCTTGTTTAAGTTAAGAGCCAAAGAAGGGTCTCACGTTACATTCAGTTTCTATGTCTCTTCTAAGCCATGGGTTCCTCCTCTGTTTCAGTCAGGCTCACTTTCTTTTCCTTGAAATATATTTGTCATTTTTTCCTGTAAGTTTTTCCGCAGTCTGAATCTTGCTAATTGCATGCCACTGATGTTGTTTAAAAGCCTCCTCTGTCTCTTATATTTTCTGTAAATTCATACATCTAGAGGCTCAATCAGATTTAGGTTCAATTGTTTTGGCGTGAATACTGTGTAAGTGGTTTTGCATACTTCCATCGGGAAGCACGGAGTATCTGACTGTTTCTGTGACGCTGGGATTGTTCAGAGGGCTCAGGCCCTGCCCGGCTGACTCATAACACTGTAAAGTTCTGTCCATTTTTCACCTAATGCTTTTAGCAGCTGTTGGTGATCTTTGCTTACACCCGCTATTTCATTGGAGGCTGCAGCCCTGTGATATTTCTGGATCTATGAGGCCTGCTTTGCTTCTTAGCTGGAATCTCTCTACAAAGGGAAACCATTTCATCAACTAATGGTTACCCTCAGGTACAGTTTGTACAGGAAGGCCAGACAAGCGTTTGATTCTTTCTTTTTATTTATAAGTTCTTAGAATGATAGGTTGGTTCCTAAAAGAAAAATGACTATTTTGTCTACTCACAAAACTTCTGAGGCCAGATGTGTGGGATTTTCTGTCCCATTAAGCAATTCCGACACTAACTACCCAAAGTTAGTGCAGACGGGCTAGAGGCACAGTCCCACAAGACAATCCCCAACTTGAGATGCTAGCTGCAAATCCGGGTACCTGTACTTCTGACCAACCAGCTATAAATCGGAGATCCCCACAACCGTCTCCTCAGCTTGATCATTTGCTCACAGAAGTTAGAAAGCACTTACTATCACCCATTTATTATAAAGGATACAACTCAGGAACAGCCAAAGGGACAAGATGCACAGGTATGGGGGGAGGGGGTGGAGCATCCATGCCCACCACTCCCAGCACTTTGACGTGTTCACCAACCCAGATGCTCTCCAAAACCTGTTGTTTAGGGTTTTTACGGAGGCTTCATTTCTTAGGCGCGATCGATTATATCATTGGCCATTGGTGATTAAGTCCATCTCCAGTCCCTCGCCCCTCCCCCGAGGTCAGTGGGTGGGGCTGAAAGGTCTGACCCTCTAATCACCCCAGTCTCCCCTCAGTCCCATCCTTAGGGTCTTTTCTAAGTCACCTCATTAACATAAACTCAGGTGTGGTTGAAAGAGACTAGTTATAAATAAACAAAGAGGCCTCATTTTACCCGATCACTCAAGAAATTCCAAGTGTTTCAGGAGCTCTGTGCCAGGAAGCCAGTGTAGACACCAAATACATATTTCTTATTATGTCACAGTTCCCTGGCATCCTCCGTGGGTGACTCATGATCCCTTCTTTTCTTTTCTTCTTCTTTTTTTTTGTCATTATGAAATCTATCTACATAAAAGATAAACATAAGAAAGGCTAAGTAAAATGATTTATTACATTCATTTCCCAATTTTTTTCATTGTAAAAGGAAATCAATTCCACATCCTACTGTATAACATATTTAAGCTACTATGGTGTCTTAATCTGTTCCAGATGCTCTAACAAAATACCATAGACTGTTGTTCTGTAAACAAAAGAAATTTATTTCTTATAATTCTGGAGGCTGGGAAGTCCAAGATCAACACCGTGCCAGCCATTCGGTGTCTGGCGAGGGTCCAGTTCCTCATTCATAGACGGTCCTCACACGATGGAAGGGGTGAGGAAACTCTGTGCGGTCTCTTTTATGAGAACACTAATCCCATTCGTGAGGGCTCCACCTTTATGACCTAAGCATCTCCCCAAAGTCTCACCTCCTAAGACTATCATGTTGGGAGTTAAGATTTCAACAGATGAATTTTGGGACAACACAAATATTTAGATTATAGCATATGGTTTTTTTTAAAGTGATTGAAAGGTAAACTAAATACTGATTTTTTTTACTCACAAGATGAAAACTGTAATTATAGACATACAAATTGATACTTAGCTATTTATAGAAAGCAAGTGAGGTAACGTTGCAGCAGCCATATTCATAGTGAAATTTTATTTGACTTAGGAATGTAGCATCTTCATGTTTCTCAAAGTTGCATCCTAATCCAGAAATATTTGTAATGCTTTTTAGGAATAATCCAAGTGGCACACTTATCTAAATCTATTAGCTTTCAGAGAAACAAGCTAACCAAGCTTGTGGTGCAATCTTTTGTACGACCCACTCTTATAAAAAGGAGATACTGGGACTTCCCTAGTGGTGCAGTGGATAAGAATCTGCCTGCCAATGCAGGGGACACGGGTTCAATCTCTGCTCCGGGAAGACCCTACATGCCGCAGAGCAACTAAGCCCGTGCGCCACAACTACTGAGCCTGCGCTCTAGACCCCCGCGAGCCACAACTACTGAGCCCGAGTGTCACAACTACTGAAGCCCACATGCCTAGAGCCCGCGCTCCGCAACAAGAGAAGCCACCACAGTGAGAAGCCCCTATGAGGCAATGAAGAGTAGCCCCTGCTCGCCACAACTAGGGGAAGCCCGTGCGCAGCAACGAAGACCCAACGCAGCCAAAAATAAATAAATAAATAAACATTTTGGTTGTTATCTTACCCAATGAGAATCTGCAAACAGCTCCTGTTGGCAGCTCTCTCTACTCTGAGAGCCACCAATTACCTAAAACTGGAAAATAAATTCTTATTGTTTAGTTGGTAACTTGGTAGATTATTACATCCTTGTAAATCATTCAAATATTTTTGATGTGCCAAGGCGTACAAAGGTGTTGGTGACAAAAAGGGGAAAATTCAGGGTCTCCACCCTCAGGGAATTAAAGCAGGTGAGGTAGACAGGAGACAGGCAGGCAATCTTAGCAAAGGGCTCTGATAAAGCCTCAGTGTGATTCTTTTTCCTCCAAAATAAGTATTACATAATAATCCTGAGTGGAAACGTGTATCTTGTATTTGACAGCATTTCTCCGACGCCCCACCTGCTGGTCTTTTGCTTAAGCAAAGTCTCCAAGGGGGTACACACACAACTGCATCCTCGGCTCTTTGACACAAATCTGGGCTGTTATGTAGCAAACACTTCTGACAGTGGGTTCTAGCCCAGCTGTGGGTCTGCCTGCATCGCCATATAAGGGCTTTCCCTTTTCCACGTTAGAATTCAGGGGCAGGTCACAACTGCAAAGATGTAAACGTTTACTTAAGTGGTCACTGAAAACCAGCGTTGGTTTCCAATCTTTTTTCCATTTTTTTTAAAGCTCCAGACCCAGTATTTAAATGAAATCACCCCTTGGTAGAAAATTGAAGGCTGCTACCCACATTCCCAATTTCCAGGTGCCTCTGCAGAACTCCGGCTGTTTTTCAGAACACTGACTTCAAGGATAAAAATTCAAAAACATAAGCAAAAACCTTAAACTTGAAATTTCTTGCAAAGGCTTATGTTCATGCTCTTTAAGAACATATATCTTCTTGCTTCACATAATAATAATAATAATTTCTATTTTATAGTGCTTTTAACTTTCGGAAGTGTTTTTCTATGAATTATAGCAGATTTTGTGGCCTGGTTTCCCCCCCCCCCTTTTTAATGTAGTTATTTCTAATTTCTTCATGGCCAATGTCTAAGAAGAAAATTTGATATTATTACCTATTCATGGATTTTTCTCACTGTTTAAGCAATGTAGATTTTTGACTAAGTAGATCTCTTGTAAGCAAGTATGACTTGAAAGTTATTTTCCTTAAGCCCAGTTATCATCTGATACTGATTGATCCACCCACCTGCAAAAAAGAATTAATCAACATATTAATATATGCTATAATAAAGAGAAAATCTCCAATTCTTTAAAATACTTTTATATAATCTTTCAGACTATTTATAATCTATTTTAACACAGTCATTTTAATTCCCACAGTATATTATTATACTGTCAAATTGAAATTTAAGATTTTTTTTTTTTTTTTTTTTTTTGGCAAAACACTGTTGCTTGTATTTATCACTGTGAAGGGATTACCACCAAATGCTAACTGGTCGGGGGGTAAGGGAAAGATATGCTAAAGTGGATTAAAGTATTAAACCCAATTTGTGAAACCACACTGAATGTTATTACCATCGCAAATTAAGACTTTTAAAGTGCAGAGGTTCTTGGGATGTAGCAAACAATGAAAAGTCAAAAATGGAAAGGCATTCAGCCTGGAATGAATCACCACACAAGATGAGAAAAGTAGAAACACCCACCAGATTTCATTATTTGATGGGAAAAAACCCAACAACGTTCCTCTATTTTACAGTGGAGGACACAATTAGAAGATGTAGGGATGGCTTGGGAGAATGGAGCAGTTTCCTTCTGAAGACAGTTATTTAACTTAAGAATGGCCTTAAACCCAAGAACGTCTATACTTAACTCTAAGAAGTTACCCTGCTGATACAAACCATTTAAACGAATAACTTTCTTTTTTCTTATGACTAGAAACGCTTGTTCACTGCAGGGGATACAGATGGACAAAAAGATAAAAACCAGCATAAGCTCACCTTCCAGGAAGAGCTACTATTAACACTTTAGAAAGCTTTCTTGAGATTCACATACTGTACAATTCACCCATTTTAAGTGTATAATTAAATCTTTTAAAATATATGTACTGGGTTGCACAACCATCACAATATAATTTTAGAACATTCCATTACCCCAAAAAGAAACCCATTAGCCATCACTTCCCATTTCTCCCTACCACACAGCCCCCCCCTACTCAGCCCTAGACAACCACTGATCTGCTTCCTGTCTCTGTAAATTTGCTTATTCTGGACCTTTCATATAAGTGGAATCACAATATGTGGTCTTTTGTGACTGACCTCTTTCACTTAGCTTAATGTTTCCAAGATTCATCCAAATTGTAGCATGTATCAGTACTTAATTTTTTATTGCTGAATAATATTCCAATGTATGGATATGCCACTTTTTAAAAATCCATTTATAATGCACATTGGATTGTTTCCACATTCTGATTGTCGGGAATAACGCTGCTATGAATATTCCTGTACAAGTTTTTGATTGAACACCTGTTTCTGAGTCTCTTGGAGTGTAGGAGTAGAATTCCTGGGTTACATGGTGACTCCATGCTTAACATTTTGAGCAACTGCCAGACTGTTTTCCTGAATGGTTGTGTACCACTTTACACTCCCATCAGCAATGTAAGAAGGTTCCAGTTTCTCCATTTAACACTTTTTATTGTCTGCCATTTTTCTCTTTTATAGCAATCCTAGTTGGTGTGAAGTGGTATCTCCTTGTGGTTTTGATTTGTATTTCCCTAATAAATAATGGTATTGAGAGCTTTTTTCTTGTGTTTATTGGCTATTTGTATATCTTCTATGGAGAAATGTCTATTCAAACTGTTTGCCCTTTTAAAAACTGGGTTACTTTTCTTTTTATTGTTAGGTTGTCAGACTTCTTTATATACTCTGGATATAAGGCTCTTATCAGATATATGAATTACAAATCATTTCTCCCAATCTGTGAGCTGTCTTTTCACTTTCTCGACATCATTTCTAGCACAAAAGTTTGAAACTGATCTATTTTTTTCTTTTGTCCCTTGTGCTTTTGGTGTCATATCTAAGAAGGCTTTGCCTAACCCAAGGTCATGAAGATCACTCCAATGTTTTCTTCTAGGAGTTTTACAATCTTAGCTCTTACATTTTAGTCTATCCATTTTGAGTGAATTTTTGTGTATAGTGTGAGGCAGGGACCCACTTTCAGTTTTTGCATGTGGATATCTGGTCCCACCACCATTTGCTGAAAAGACTATTCTTTCCCCTACTGAATTTTCTTGGCACCCTTATTGAAAAACAGTTGACCATAAATGTAAGGATTTATTTCTGGACTTTCAATTTTATTCCACTGATCTAAATGTCTACTATTAATATTTGCCACGACCCCTCCCTCTTTATTTCTGGGTATTTATTAACATTTTTCAAAATAATTGGATAATACTAAATACAGTTTTTAACCTTTTTTTTTTTTTTTTAAAGAAATCACTAACATCCTCTCATGTCATTAAATATTCAACATGACTTTTAATGGCTGCCTTTTATTCCATTGTAGATATACAATATTAATTTAATTCCCTTTTGGTAAATATTTAGGCTGTTCCCACAACAACATTATCACCAAATGATGTAATAAAAAAATACGCCCAAAATATACCTTATGTGTATCAGTCATTAGTTTATAAGGAAAAAACCTAGAGTGGGAATTGCTATGTAAAAATATTTTTAAGTCCTTGGTACATACAAGAGCTTAAGTGTCCCTCAGTATAGACAGAGGTTACTGTTGTGAAATCTTGACTAATTCTGAATTCACATTTTATCATAGACTTACACAAAGAGGGACATCTCAAAACTAATAGTTTCTGATAGCTTGACTTAAAGTCAAATAACCAACTCTTGCCCCTGTCTTAAAACTCTCAGTTTAATGTTATTTTCTTCTCCTATATGAAGTACTGATTTGTTTTGCTGCACTAGGTAAACTGCCACTGAAAGTGAACTTTTCAAATGAAGCAACTGAACGAAACCACCAAGGTTTGTGGGCAGGTGTGCTGAAGTTAACCCCACAGTACAGAATCTAAGTTGGATACGATGGGAAAGGAAGACAGAAGATGGCACACATGTTTGGAGAAAATAGAGAAATTAATAGACTAGTGGTCCCAGTGTGGTTGAAAACTGATCACGGCAGGAAAAGTAGGGCAGGGAAAGCTGGGAGGAAAAGGAAGATTACCGCCAGATAACAGATTATCTGAATTGCCACTCTCAATTTGTCCACTGCTGAGAAATTTAGAGTTGCCTTGGAAAAACTTAAGATCTCTTGAGGGGACTTAGCTGGCGGTCCAGTGGTTAAGAACCTGCCTGCCAGTGCAGGGGACGTGGGTTTGATCTCTGGTCCGGGAAGATCCGACATGCTGCGGAGCCACCAGGCCCGTGCGCCACAACTATTGAGCCCACATGCCGCAAGTACTGAAGTCCGTGCGCCCTAGAGCCTGTGTGCTACAACTACTGAGCCTGCGTGCTGAAACTACAGAAGCTCGCGTGCCTAGAGCCTGTGCTCCACAACAAGAGAAGCCACAATGAGAAGCCCGCGCACCGCAACGAAGAGTAGTCCCTGCTCGCTGCAACTAGAGAAAGACAGGGCGCAGCAATGAAGACTCAACACAGCCAAAAAATAAATAAATATTTAAAAAAGAAAAAAAAAAGATCTCTTGAGAATATAATGTCCCAGAAACAGGCCTAATCTTGAAAGGGACAGTCCACGTGGCATCTTTCCCTCTGGAAAATGGACGCACACTGGCAGCAGGTTTCTAAGTGTTCCAACGGGCATGGCTCTTGTATGACGTCTTCAGAGTATACCAGCTTTGCAGTGTTTAATCTAATGAAAACTGTACGTACCTCCCTTCGCTAAGGTCTACATATGCAGACTTTATAGTGTAGGGGAGCAAAATTTCCACCCCAAAATGTCTCTTTGGGATATGGACTATTTTGAGCTGAAAACAATCAAGGCCAAAAGACGCAGGGAGAAACTCTGACCTTCCCTCAGCTGCCTAAAACAATTTCGATAGAGGGCCTCTTCCCAAAATAGAGCTATCGCCAGAGATCTCTGAAAAGAATACGGGCCAGGTGTGGTGGGGAAGTCGGCAGGGCCTGGAGACCAGAGCCCACTCTGTCTCATTGTGTCTGCTGGCTCAGCAAACACTCGCTCACCAAGCATTTGCTTTTCCATCTCCGCGTAAATTGCCTTCCTCTCCTGTTTTTTTTTTTTGCAATTAAACTTTTATTGAAGACTATCCAGTGGCAAGAATATACCTTGTGTATTATATTATGTTTCAGACATTCAATAAAGAATTCATTAAGAATGACTTTCACAATGCATTCATCAAAACAGCCTTAAATGTTGTTAAAAGAGCATTCAAGTGCCTGTCCTGAGTTCTACCAGGTTTTTAAGTTTAGATCACCGATCATCTGTTTTTCTCTTCTTTTACTGTCAAGAACTTGGGCTACATAGCTTTTTAAAATTTTCATCCAGACTGTGTGTTTCCATTCTGAAACCAAATCATTACATGTTACTAATTTACTTAAAGTTTGTACCTCACCACAGAAAATGTCCGATTCATCTATGATTGAAACATAAAATACATGCAACGTTTTCAGATTTTCAAAGTACATAGACTCAGTCTTATAAACGGGTTTGTGTTTTCAACAAGTTTTAGAACTGCAGCAGAGGGTCGCCACGTAAAATCCCCAGCACGCAGAAGTGTCAATTGTAAACCGCTGGTTCAATTATTCGTGGCTAAAGCCTTCCTCCCCTTTGAGGTCCCAAACCACTACCCCCAACTTCCTCTTTTGTCTTTAGTTGAAGACGGTATTTAAGGTGAGGGTTTTGGCCGTTTGGGGGAGTTACTCAGTTTTTGTGGATCTCTCCCATGAAGACATGTTATGAAACTCTGCGTGATTTTCTCCTGTTAATGTTTCATGTCAATTTAATTCTTAGACCAGCCAGAAGAACCTAGAAGGGTAGAGGGAAATTTCTTCCTCCCTGACAATCGCTCAGTATGAGTCTATTTTTTCTAACCATCCAATGACTTTGTAAGTTCAAGTTTTTTTTTCAAGATTTTTTTTTTTTTGATGTGGACCATTTTTAAAGTCTTTATTGAATTTGTTACAATATTGCTTCTGTTTTATGTTTTGGTCTTATGGCCGCTGGGCATGTGGGATCTTAGCTCCCTGACCAGGGATCGAACCCGCACCCCCTGCATTGGAAGGCGAAGTCTGAACCACTGGACTGCCAGGGAAGTTCCATAAGTTCAAGTTTTACGATGAAGTTTTAGATTTGTAACACACACCTAGTTTTAACTAGACACCTCCTAATTTGGCATCCCAGAAGTCTCACTGCCAAGAATTATGTAGTTCTGTGAATACATCTGTGCCAGGAGTTTGGGCAGAAGGAATAATATGATGACCAAGATCATTAACTCTATGATGTGTTCAAGATTAGTAGGAAGACGTTTCTAAAATTATTAACAATAAAATATTTATCATGCGATTGTGTGTATTAAATTCATCTCTATAAAAGCTTTAATCTTCCTGCTCTGCTCTGTGGTTAGAATAAAGCAACTCGAGTGTCAACCATGGTTCCTTTCTTTCACCCTCCACATCCAGTCAACCAGGGAGAGCTAGTAACTCTATTTCTTATGCATCTCTTGATTCCGTCCACTCCTCTGTATCCCCACGGCCTCTACCTGAGTTCAGGCCACCGTCTGCTCCAGCCTGAATTACTACCTCAGCTTCCTCCCTCAGTTTTACCCCCAACAATCTTTTCTCCACATTGCAGCATGAATGAGAAATAAGCCATTGTTGTTGTTGTTGTGTGCCACTGAGAGCTGGGGTCATTTGTTACTGCAGCATAACTTGGCCTAAGCAGATGATACCTAACTTCTTTCAGTTCCTTGGATGTGCCATACTCTCACTTTGGGCCTTTCCCTCCTCCTCTTTTTCCTGTTTCAATTGTCCCAATTTATCTTTGGCCTTTCAGATCTCAGCTTAGATGTCATTTCCTCTGGAAGGCCTCTTTTTCCCCATGTCTGGTTTGTGTTCCCATCCTACACACCCCTCTGACATTCTGTATGTCCCCTGTCACAGCACTTACTGTGTAATTATCGCCCCACCTCTACCGTAAGACAGAGACTGTGTCTTTCTTGTTCATCATTGTATTCCTATGCTTGCCATGTGGTAGATGCCAGAAATCCCTTGAATGAGTAAATCAATCTTTAGGACTTGAAGACTTTGTCATAGTGTTTATCAGGAAAAGTTACCGACGGCAGAAAGTAGTTGAGTCCAAGTTGTGGTCTGATTCATTGTGATGATACAAGTGAAAAAAATATCCATGGCAGCCAAATGCTATCAACCTGTGCTTTCCTGTCTTCCCTTCGATTTAAGTTATACAGGTTTCCAAGCCTCCCATACTAAAAGAATAAGGAGTAATATATATATATTTATAACTGAATCACTTTGCTGTACACCTGAAACTAACACAACATTGTAAATCAACTATACCCTAATTAAAAAAAAAAAAAAAGGAGTAGCTATAAACGAATAGGTGTGAGACTGAAGGTCCCCGGAATCAAAGAACAATAGGCATTATTATTTCTGTACATGTCTGAACAGCGCATGAGGATAACATACAGGTCAGCTCACATTCTTGCAGCATTTCCGGTTCTGAGACACAGCCTAAGGCAAACTCTTAGCATGGTTGTGCAGGATGCATGCATTCCACAACTCTCGTCTAACTGAGTCACCCTGGATAGTTTCCTGTCCCTCCCTGCCATAAAGCATAATGCACAAGAGCAATGCATTCATCATACCATCTGTGATTCCCATGTGAACTACCATAGGTAAGGCTTTCCGTGGTCCCACAATTAAAAGACCATCTGAAAACCATGTTGGTGAAGACTTTTTGTGCAGAAAGCAGGAGCTGCAGCTTAGGTTAATTAGACGGTGCTCTGGTAAGACCTAAGAGGAAATCTGACTCTGAGCTTGTTACTAAAGAGCATACGGTGGGGTAGAGCCACATGTGAGGCCTGAGTGGTTCTGAGGTTGACTTATTAACCCCAAAAGATGAAGGCTTGATGTTTAATAGTAGGCTTCACGTAGCATGCCTAACTCACGTGCAGAAATGAGTTTAACTCACTAGGCTATACATTAAGAATGAAACATCCCACATGTAAAAATTGCCTAGTTTTTGAAAAAGAAAAAACAGAAGAAAAAGACTGACCAGTTTTCTGAAAGTCATAGTAAGAACAGGCATGTATACAGCAAGGGTCCAAATCTTCTATGAGAAAACTGATGAGAGTCAGGCAGGACAGGGTTATGCAACACGTATTAGCTTGAACTATTTCTGAGGTTTCCAAAGGATTAGAGAGTGCTGGGAATGCTAGAAAGGATGGTTAGAACCAGGTCCCTTGATTGAAAGTTAAGGGGACATTGTTTTAGGCCCAACCTAAAGAAGAACTTGTGAATGGAGTCTAATGGGTTTAGGAGACAGACCTGAGCTTCATTCCTGCTCTTCCACCACCACCTGTGTGACCTTGGGCAACTTGCTTAATTACCTGTTTCTTCATTAGTGCAATTCAGAATAAAATACCTACTTTATAAGATTATACTGAGAATTAAACATGATAATGTTTGTAAAATGCTTTGCACAATGCTGGCTAATTAAATGGTAATTATAATCAAGCAGAGATCTCCAATGAAGAACTGGGCTTCCCTGTAAGGTAAGAAGTTCACTGCCTCTAAAAGTACTTCATAAGTCAATTGGTCATGTGCCGTAAAACAATTCCTCTTGTCTGGGTACGGAGAGTGGCAGGGACTATGACTGGACTCTGGTGAATGCATTCAAATATAAGATTCTAAGACATATTGATGCTTAAATTTCTTTCTTTGTACACACTGATTCTAAAATAAAATGGCCCCCAAATACCCAAAACTAAAATTGCTGGAACTACAGGGAAAAATGGACAGATCCACCATTTTAATAGAGATTGACTGACCTATTTTATCTATTAATGGGTGACAGATAGGCATACTGATAGGCAAATCTGAACATGAGCGTTAGTAAAGATGTAAAAAGTCTGAACTACCAAGCTTGATTTATTTGATACACATCCCTGCACCTATCTACCCGCTGGTGAAACCAACATTATTCTTTGGTTTAGACTATTTCTAAAAATTGACCATGGGGCTTCCCTGGTGGCGCAGTGGTTGGGAGTCCACCTGCCAATGCAGGGGACGTGGGTTTGTGCCCCGGTCCGGGGGGATTCTGCATGCCACGGAGCGGCTGGGCCCGTGGGCCATGGCTGCTGGGCCTGTGCATCCGGAGCCTGTGCTCCGCGGCGGGAGAGGCCACAGCAGTGAGAGGCCCGCATACAGCAAAAAAAAAAAAAAATTGACCATGGACCAGCTCATACAGCAACCCTCAAGGATCTTTGATTCTCTGGCCACAATGCAACAAATATATATGTACAAAACATAAATATATTTTGAATTAAAAAGTCCTTAGGGCTTCCCTGGTGGCGCAGTGGTTGAGAGTCCGCCTGCCGATGCAGGGGACACGGGTTCGTGCCCCGGTCCAGGAAGATCCCACATGCCGCGGAGCAGCTGGGACCGCGTACCATGGCCGCTGAGCCTGTGCTCCGCAAAGGGCGGGGCCACGGCGGTGAGAGGCCCGCGTACCACAAAAAAAAAAAAAAAAAAGTCCTTAAATAACTCATGGTTTAAAGAAGAAAAAACAATGGACATTTTAATATACCAGAACTGAATAAAAATACTATGTATCAAAACTTGTGGGATGCAGAAAAAGCAGTCATTTGAGGACAACTTACAGGCTTAGATGCTTATATTAGAAAAATAGAAAGATTAAAGGTGAATATGCTAAACACATTAACTGAAAAACAGAATAATCTGAAGACAGTAGTAGAGAGAGAAAAAAACATAAATCAGTGAAACGGAAAACAAACTTGCAATAAAGAGGATCAACAAGGTCAAAAGTTGATTCTTGGAAAACGTACAATGAGACAAACTTTCTGGTAAGATGGATTAAGAAAAAAAATGATAGAAAGATCAAGTCAGTATTAATGAAAAAGAGACATATTACATATAAAACACATTTTAAAAACACAAAATGAAGAACCTTCTGAAAGTAAATATGAAACAGTTGAAAAGAACATTAACACATGTAACTTAGCAACACTGACCCAAGAATTCCTTAAGAAAGGCTGAATAGGGCTTCCCTGGTGGCGCAGTGGTTGAGAGTCCGCCTGCCGATGCAGGGGACGCAGGTTCGTGCCCCGGTCCGGGACGATCCCACATTCCGCGGAGCGGCTGGGCCTGTGTTATAAATATAATTCTTCATATTGCTAGATAAGGGGGAAATGCTTTTGCTGATCTCAACAGATTAAAAAAGAGAGGAAAAAAGCATTTGATAAAATCCAATACTCTTTCATGGTGAAACTTTTAGCAAATTCAGAATGAAACAGAACTTCCTTAACTCGATAAAGGGTATCTGAAAAACCTGCAACACACATCATTCCTAATGAGGAAACGTGTGAATTAAAGTATTTTAAAACCAGGAACTAGACAAGAATGTCTGCTATCATCACATGTATTCAACCCCATGCTGGAGATGGTAGCCAGCACGGTAAGGTAAGAGAAAGAAAAGGAAAGGACAAACAAAACTGTCATTACTTAAGATGTGACCCTCTAAATAGAAAATTAAAAATCATCTACGTATTACTGGAAATATAAAGAGCATTTAGCAAGGCGGCTAAAATATCAATATACGAAAATCAATTTCATTTTTATAAACCAGCAAATAATTAAAAAACATAAGTTTAAGGACTTCCCTGGTGGCGCAGTGGTTGAGAATCCGCCTGCCAATGCAGGGGACAGGGGTTTGATCCCTGGCCCAGGAAGATCCCACATGCCACAGAGCAACTAAGCCCACGCGCCACAACTACTGAGCCTGCGCTCTAGGGCCCGCGAGCCACAACTACTGAGTCCATGTGCCACAACTACTGAAGCCTGCACGCCTACAGCCCATGCTCTGTAACGAGAAGCCACTGCAATGAGAACCAAGAGTAGCCTCCACTCATCACAACTAGAGAAAGCCCGCACACAGCAACAAAGACCCAACACAGCCAAAAAAAATAAATTAAGTCACCAAAAAGTATTATTAAAAAAAACAAAAACATAAGTTTAAGAAACCATTTATGATAATAACTTAAACTGTAATGAATCTAGAATAAATCTGAACAAAGATGAGCAAGTATCTCTAGAGAAAATTAGAAATTCTATAGAAATCATTAAAGAAAACCTAAATAACTAGAGATATATAGCAAAATATTACTATAGGAATTTCAATTCTCCCCCCAGATTGACCTACAGAATTAAGGCATTTCCAATCATAATCACATCAGGACTTCTTTGTGGAAATTGGCAAGTTGATCCTAAAATGTATACGCAAGAAAAAAGGGCCAAGAATAGCCAGGACAATCCTGAAGCAAACTTGCTCAACCGGACAGCAAACTGTACAAAGCTATAGTAATTAAGGCAGAAGGGTACTGGCACAGGGACAGAAAACTGGGAAGAGAATAGTGAGTCCAGAAACAGATGTTCACACTTTGGAGCTTTGATATAATGACCAGAGATAGTAACGCAGGTCACTGGAGAAAGGATTCTAGTCAATATATGGTGTTTGGACAATTGGCTGGCTATCTGGAAAACAGGAAAGGAAAGGAAATGGATCCCTACTTCATACCAGACAAAAACCAATTCCCTATGGATTAATGATTTAAATGTAGGAGGCAAAACTTTAACATTTTCCCCCAAATTCTAAGAAATACCTTTCAGATAGCAGGGTAGATAAGGATTTTTTTTTGTTTTTTTGCGGTACGCGGGCCTCTCACGGCTGCGGCCTCTCCCGTTGCGGAGCACAGGCTCCGGACGCGCAGGCTCAACGGCCATGGCTCACGGGCCCAGCCGCTCCGCGGCATGTGGGATCTTCCCGGACCGGGGCACGAACCCGTGTCTCCTGTATCGGCAGGCGGACTCTCAACCACTGCGCCACCAGGGAAGCCCGATAAGGATATTTTTTTCTCTTTGATAGACTTTATTTTCTAGAGCAGCTTTAGGTTCACAGCAAAACTGAGAAACTGAGAAGGTACAGAGATGCCCCATCTACCTGCTGCCCCTCCCTACACAGGCCCAGCCCCCCCCATTATCAACGCCCCACCCCCACCCCGCCAGATGGCATGTTTGCTTCAACGAACCTACAGACATGCATCACCATCACCCAGAGTCCATGGTTCACATTAGGGTTCACTCCACTTGCTGTACATTCCACGGGTTTGGACAAAGGTATAATGACATGTGTACCCCATGACAGCGTCACACAGAATAGTTTCACTGCCCTAAATATTCCCTGCGCTTTGCCCATTCATCCCTCCCTCCCCTCAACCCCTGGTAAGACCAGGATTTTTTTAAGATATCAAAGTTTGCTAATTACAAAGGAAAAGATAGACATATTTAACTACACTAAACTTAATATTCATCTAAAGATAGTACAGAAACTAAGAGCCAAAAGATCTTGGGCTGGACCCCCGCCTGGGTGTGCGGGGGATTGCTCTAAAGCGGCGGTCCCCAACCTTTTTGGCACCAGGGACTGGTTTCGTGCAAGACAATTTTTCCACGGACGGGGGGTTGAGGGGGGGGTAGTGGGGAGATATGGTTTAGGCGGTAATGTCAGCCATGGGGAGCGCAGATGCCGCTTTGCTCACTCACCCGCTGCTCACCTCCTGCTGTGTGGCCTGGGGGTTGGGGACGCCTGGTCTAAATGACATTATTGGAACAACTGATGAAATTTCAATGTGGACTGTATATTAGACGTATCATATCAGTGCTAAATTACCGACATTTGAAAATTGTTTTGTGCCAACAAACCATTGTTTTCAGAGGTGCACGCTGCAACTTACTCTCAAATGGTTCAGCAAAAATAATTTATATATTGTCTTTCTTACACACAAATACAGCATACTGTGAATCTATGTGAAGGGTATACAAGAGTTCATTGTATTAGTCCTGAGACTTTTCTGGAAGTTTGATACTTTTTTTTGAAAATAAGTCAAAATTTTAAAAAATATTTGAAAACACACGCTATAAACAGGGAGAGAATATTTGCAACCCGTACAATTGACAGAAGATTGGTATCCAGAATGTTTTTTTAAATAAAAACGCTTAGAAGAGGAGAAGAAACATGAATGAACAATCAGCGTATGAAAAAATGTTCGACATTATCAGTAGTTAGAGGTTGCAAACTAAGACCATATCTTGTACCAATTTACTCTCAGTAGACTAGCAAAAATTTAGAAGTTTGACCAAAACAATGATTGGAAAGAATGTGGAATACCAGGAAAGGGCTGATCCGTGCTGGTGGCAGTACAGATTGGTACCAGCACTTTGAAAATATTTTGGCATCACCGTGTAAAGCTGTATACCCCATCCCTCTGACCCAGTCCTGCTACTCCTAGGTTCAAATGAGACATGTGCAAGAGGTGTGCACAGGAAGGCCCTTGCCAGCCTTGCGAGTATCACCCAGGCAGGCTCAGGTTTTGTCGGGCATGAGCTTACGTACTTGGAGAAAAATCAGAACAAATTTTGCAAATGTGACAAAACCCAGGAAAGTACCATATTAGTTTTTAAATTAACTGTCGCGCACACCTCTATACCCTTTCCCCTCATTCTTTTGGCTGCATATGCTTAATCCCCTCTTTATATGACAATGATTTCCATAATAACATTTTCCAGAGAAAATGAGAAGACTGGCCTTCTTCTAACATAGTTTACTGAACATTTTTTATTATTAATATTTGGGATGTAGCAAACATGTGTCTTCACATCCAGACAGACTCACTGTAGTTCTGTTATAGGGTTGTGACCTACAAACTCAGGGAATCTGACGAATTTTACTTTGTGTGATTCTCATCATTAAAGGAAACACGTGGGCTTCCCTGGTGGCTCAGTGGTTGAGAGTCCGCCTGCCGATGCAGGGGACGCGGGTTCGTGCCCCGGCCCGGGAAGATCCCACCTGCCGCAGAGCGGCTGGGCCGCTGAGCCTGCGCGTCCGGAGCCTGTGCTCCGCAACGGGAGAGGCCACAGCAGTGAGAGGCCCGCGTACCGCAAAAAAAAAGAAAAGAAAACAGGTAAAGTGCATTTATAAACATATAAGCATGACTACATTCCTGACAGGAGAGAAGTTCCAGGTCAGAACTGGATCCTCCACTTAAAATTTTACACATCTGAGTTTTTTCAGATTAGCTTCCAGCTCCCTACATTTCACACTAGGTTTCTGCCCCAACACACACATATGTCAGGTGCTGGATGCTGTGGGACATTCCTATTCTGATATGACCATCTGTTCATGCACCTTCCTATCTTGGGGCGAAAAGCAAGAGCCTGACATTAAATACTGCAAACCTCACACATACTCTCCACTGAACTCAAACGCACCTGATGCAACCCACCTTGGCTCAACCCCAAATACCTACAGCCATGCATCACCCAAGCTGAAAAGGGGTGATGGAGGGGGCGCAGGAATGTAAAGAGAAAGTGGTCCTCTTCCATCGTGGTTTAAATGTCTTTCTTCTGTAGACTTTACAAAAACATATGACCATGGGAACACACTGCCAAGGCTCCTCTTTCGGGTCGATGGGAGAGAGCCATGGGAGGGGCCCTGAAACTCCAATTTCATTAGCTTCATGGTCAGTTTGCCTCCAATAATAACAAAATACTGGAGACAAGTGTCCACAGAAAAATGGATAAACAACTGGACATAAACGACTTCACAGAAACGCAATGTTACAGCAGTGAAAATAGATGTTCTACAGCTTGCTTACACTTAACAGCTTGGGTGAATCAAAGAAACGTTCAACGATAAAAGTAAATCCCACAAGACTGTGTATCATTTGTATAAAGCTCAAAAAGAGAAAAGTCAAACAATATATCCTTTGGGAATGCCTCCACCTATAATAAAACGACTAAGAACGTTAAGGAGGTGGGCCTCCCTGGTGGCGCAGTGGTTGAGAGTCCGCCTGCCGGTGTAGGGGACATGGGTTCGTGCCCCGGTCCGGGAAGATCCCACATGCCGCGTAGCGGGTGGGCCCGTGAGCCATGGCCACTGAGCCTGCGCGTCCGGAGACTGTGCTCCGCAACGGGAGAGGCCACAACAGTGAGAGACCCGCGTACCGCAAAAAAAATGTCAAAGAGAGACAAAGTTCAGGACACTGGTGGTCGAGGGAAGAAACAAGGGGTAGAACCCGGGAAGCGCCCGTATATATGCTCCACGTGGATAATGTGGAGTCACAGACTTCCGTTTTCTCAGCGTGCTTTAAAACTTACATATTTGTTCAACATGTGATTCTGTGTGCATCCAGTATTAGCCTGAAAGTGCTGAAATCCTGGAGCCCGGCGTCCCTCCTTCCGGTCCCGCGCTTTCCCCATCACTTCACTGCCAGCGGCTCGGGCACCAGCTCCAGCGAAGCGCGACCCCCCGGGACCCACCCGGCACGTGACTGTGTAACTATCCCCGCCGTCGGGTGGGGCGGGTGGAAAGGTCCAGAGTATCTCACGTGCACACTAAACCTGTTCCGTTAATTACAGTTATTCGCCGGCTAGAAGCAGATCAGGGTTCGAGGCTCACGGGGCATCACCCACTCCCCGCAACAACCCCCCTACCCCCGCCTCCAAGCTTGCAGACCCCCTACTCCCACCCCCGTCCCCGCCCTTTTCCCGGCGCCTTGACTCTTTTCCTCCAGCCCCGCCCACTAGATTACGCAAATTTTTCCAAGAGGATCCCCACGCCTTCCCTCCCCACTGAACCCGCCCGCTCCAACCAGTCTCCGGGATTTACAACCAGGCGGAAGCCGTGAAAAGGGCGTGGAAAACGCGCGGAACTGCCCGCCCCCGCCCCCTCCCTTCCGGCCTCTCCGTCGGGACCCGCCTTCCCCGCGCGCCGCGGCGCATCCCAAAAGCCGGAGAAGTGGATTCTGCACTGCAGGGTGGTCGCGTGGCCCGGGCTCATCGGCCGGAAGCCCGGCCCAGCGCCTCAAGGGGGAGCCGCCCCGAGAGAGAGCGGCCGCGGCCGCAGTCCGCGCGGGTGAGCGTGACCCCGGCCCCACTGCTCGGGCCTGCCTCCCGTCCTACTCCTCTCGTGCGGGACCCGGGCGCCGAGCCGCGGCGGCGAGACGGGCCCAGAGCAGTCCCCTCCCCCTCCTCGTCACCCGCTCACCCGCTCCCCCGCCCCCCACGCGCTCCGGCCTCGTGCCCAGCGCGCCCCGCCCGGGCCATGGCAGCGCCGTGACGTCACGCGCTTCTGCGTGCGGAGCCGCGGTGGGCGGGGCGACGCACGAAGGGGGTTGACGTCGGGGGGCGGGACGACGCCCGGGGGGAGGAGAGGGGCGTTGGAGCGAACGGGAGCCTCGCGTTTGCAGCCCTGACCGCTCCGCCTCTGTTCGGTCTCAAGGACCTGCGTTCCGAGGTCCTCCCTCTCGAGTGCAGCCGCCTCTCCCCCACCCCCTTGACCTTTTCGGAGACTTGAGGTGGTAACGCTAGACCTTCACTTGCAATTTCGTTGGAATTTTTCTGGAAAAACGGAATCTGGCGATGTATCCTAAGAATTTTTGTTTTGAGAAAAATGTTTCTTAGCATATTTGGCAGCCCCCAAATTAGGTTAAAAGCCTGTTTACCAAGCGCTGTCATTTTGCAAAAACCTGTTTTGTTGTAAACGGGAAGCGCCCTGCTGGTTGGAGGCTTGCACACGCTGAGAAGATGTGAGCTTCAAGTCCCTCAGCCTCCAGGTGCTGAGTCCCCCGTGAGAAATGAACCCACGCAGGGTACAACGTAACAACACGCGTGCGTACTTCGCGCTCAGCTCTGACCTTGGAACCTAGTAACTGCTGCACACGTTAGTTACTAGTGATGCTTGTGGCTTCGTTTGAAAGACTCCAGTTGTGACGTAGACCTTTTACTTTTTGTGTTTTCGTTTGTTAACGTGTAACAGAAGGGTTTACCCCAGAATTTCTGTGATGTCTGGTATGTCAAAGTGCAAGTCGGTCCACAGACAGAGGTCAGTGGTGTGAAGCCGCGTGCAGTGTATGCAGACAGAACTGACTGTCTTCACCTGGCAGACTTGGGCGGGGGCGGAAGGCAAGCTTGATGGGAGCATCGCCACCTTTGTTCTTTTGAGGCAAAACCCCGGGCACATGATGAACTTAGGGTTCTTTATCAGTGACTTTATTGAGGGTAAAATAAATCTCAGTGTATAATTTCTTCCACAGAATATTGAAGGATGTTCGTTCCAAGATCCCTGAAAGTCAGGCGGAATGCTAACGATGATGGTGGAAGTTGTGCAGCCAAGAAAGTCAAACCAGAAGCAGAGGACCCCCAGCTGGGTGCAGGCGGGGATGGGCCAGCCGAGGATGCCTCGGGTACCAAAGAAGCTGCACGAGCGGCGCGTCACGGCGCCCGGCCGTGCCCTCTCCCCGGGCGTGCCAGCCAGGTGCCTGAGGGGGGTCTGGCTGGACCCGGGCAGCAGGCGCAGGACAACGATCTCCTCGAAGAGCCGGTGAAGTCCTTCTGCAAAACGCAGCGCCAGGCCGAGCCCGGGGAACCGGTGTGCGTGGTATGCGGGCGATATGGAGAGTACATCTGCAATGAGACGGATGAAGACGTGTGTAGCCTGGAGTGTAAAGCAAAACACCTTCTGCAGGTGAGGGGAGCAGAGGAGCAGTTAGCGCCGGGCGGTCCACAGAAAGCGGGTTCTGAGCCAGCAGCTCCACGTCCCACTTCGTATGTCTACACTGAGCACGCCTTCATCTCGAACCTTCGGGAGGACCAGATTGAAAACCTCAGACGGCAGCTGGGAATCGTGGTTCAAGGGCCAGGCGTCCCCAGGCCCATCATTGACTTTGAGCATTGCGGCTTCCCTGAGGCCTTAAACCTCAACCTGAAGACCTCAGGCTACGAGGTCCCCACCCCCATCCAGATGCAGATGGTCCCCCTGGGGCTTCTGGGCCGAGACGTGCTGGCCAGCGCGGACACCGGCTCTGGGAAGACGGCTGCCTTCCTGCTTCCCGTCATCATGCGAGCTCTGTTTCAGGTAAGGTAGAGCTCACCTGTATGAGCCTCAAGAACAGTCAAGGTGTTTACCAAGTGTCATCCTCAACTATGTTAAAATTGCGAACTGAAACCAAGTACTTAGACCTTTAGTCACTGGGACTAAATTTTATTATATTGAACCAGTCTCTTCATTGAAGGTCTAAAAAACAGCTTTCCTTACAAAGTGTTGTCTCTTTAACAAATTTTCTATTCAAGAAACAGGCTTTGGGTTTGGGGCGAAAATCCTGCTGACCAGGTGAGCTGTGATTTTTGCTTCGATTTTGCGTTTTGAAAAACCCGATACCAAAGTCAGAACACTGTTGTAGAGTTTCAAAATATACCACTAAGCGTGATCTGCGTTTCATCTTAAAATGATACCACCTTGCCTTACTTGTTGGTTTATGAGCACTCCTGCACATAATTAGTTTAACAGATGTTTTGAGTAATTATTTGCCAAGTACTAGAGAGTTTGTGAGGTTTGGAGGATGGCAAGGGGGGGAAAGGAGTGAGGAATGTAGGCGAAGGGAGAAGAGATGGAGGAAATTATGGAATGCTAAAGAGCAGTACAAGATAATGTGAGACAAAAATAAACGACTAGAGTTTCAAAACGGAGACGGAACTCACCGGAAGACCAAAATAGAACGTTTGCGTAAGTAAGGTCTCCAGACAAAGAAAGAAGTGAATCTACAAGAGCGCTGAGGGGAAATCGAGGGTAGGATGCCAGGCTTCACCCGGATCTTCAGGGCAACCAGCAGGTTTCTCTTCCGAGGAGGCTGGCTGGAGGTCGCACGGTCCAGTCGATGGGAAGCCAAG
>RJWK010003743.1:26790-62718 GCA_004363435.1 Platanista minor | reverse complement strand
TATTTGTGTATAATGTGTATTTACATTACACCTATATAAATACATATGTATAATTATATATATGTGATGAGAAATTTGTTTTGATGTTATGTGATATTTTTAAGAAATGATTAGGCAATAGCTCAAAACCATTCTTTTTTTTAATAATGGCTCCTTTCTGATGATTGGAAATACTGACATATTAAGTTCTTACTCTTAGTTGGGCCTATGTCTGGGCTTCCCAGCATATCTCACTGGCCCACTCACAGTGTATTAATTATCATGCTTTTGTAAGATGCTTTACTGCTTGGCATCATAAAGTGACAATTTGCTATGTATTTATTCTTCCAAATAACCTTTAGAAGAATTAGTAATATTCTAAGTAAATTTAGAAAAAAATGTATGCTGGACTAACAATTTACAAGTTAATTTACAAAATTCGACATATTTATAGCACGGAGCATTCCATTCATAAGCCTATTTGTGTCTTTTCCCTTATTCAGATCCTCCTTGTATGCACCTTACTAAAGCTTCACTATTATATTTACATATCTCTGTATTTTTCCTCTACACATCACTATAAAGTGTACATATTTTTCCATATAGTTTATGTATCTGCTGATATTTGATCAACAAGTAAATTTTGTATGTATTTATCCTAACAAGCCACCTCTCTTATCAGTTCTAAGAGTGCTTCAGTTAAGTCTCTTAAATTTCCAGGAAGACATTTTTATCTTATGCAAATATGACAATGTTGTCTCCTCTCCATTATTCATAAATCATATATTTTTCTTTCCTTATTCCATTGGCTTGAACTGATAGGGAAAAAAATGATAGCATTGACTATGAGATTATTTCTGGTTCTTAAATTTAATATAAACTTCTCTTGATTTAACACTAAATCTGACCTTAGCTATTTGTTTGAGGTAGATGTCTTTAAAAAATATATTAAGAATTTTTAATTTCTATTTCTTGATAACTAAGAGAATTTTTGGTTAGTATTTAATATTTTAAAAATATTTTTATCATCTAATTATCTGTTTTTGCCTATTGACTGGTTGATGTGAAGACTTATTTTAATAGTTTTCTTATCATTGAACATTACCGAATATGTAAAATCAACTCAATTTAATCATGACGTATTGCATATCTAATATACTCTCAATAATGCATTGTCAACACCAGAACTGCATAAGTAAATTTACATTTTGTCAATTTGAATTGAAAAAATAATAGAAAAATTTGAAAACTTCAGTATCAAACTAGCTTTATATGCGGTAGCCCATGTACTGATATTGGCATCTCAACATACTCAGGACAATGGGTTGAGTGAGATTTAAATGATACTGTGTTTCCCTTCCTCACTCCCACCTAGGGCTCCAGTGCTTACACGTTGTTCCAAGGAAGTTCTCAGTGTCCAATCCCTAAACTCTCTCTTTACAATATTCTATGCCTATTTTTCCTTTCTTTAATGAAAATGACTTCATTTAAAAAATTTAATCCTTATTTCCAATATTTCTGTCTCTACTTTTCAAGGAAAAGTGTTTTCAACACACTGATAACTTTTTTTTACAGCATAGCTATTTCTTAAAATTATTTTTTTCTTTAAAGCCTTGGGATATAAAAAAGAGGAAAGTAGCATTTGAGTCATATATAAATTAATTGGATATGTTCAAGTTTATATGAACATTTAGCAAATATCAATCAGAAAATTGAGATGTTTTCATGAATACAAAATTTTAATTAGGGTTATTAACTATACTCATATTTGCCTTATCTCTCATTTTTATGATAATTTATTCAACTTATACAGCATCACGAATCCTCCAACTTACAATGATAAGCAACTGCAGCTAGTGGCAACTTTTTAAATTGAAAAATCAACCTTTCTAATTGCAAAGTCGTGCTTCAATTGAACCAATATAGCAGCTTGAACAGAAAAAAGAAAATTACAGTTGTGAAGTTAAACCACTGAGGATGCATAATAGCACCAAACCACATCTTGTGTTTTCTAAGCATGTGATCAGAGGGAGTCCATATATCTGATGGATGTTTCCACAGTCAGATTGAATCTTCATTCTTCCATATAAAGTATTTTTCAAGTGTGACTTAAATGGTTTCATAACTTTAATACCTCACACACCTCAGTGATGACTTCAGTCAGGTATCTACTCAAAGTTTCAAAACAACCAGAAGTTATGTCTGTTTCTTAAAATTTCCATCTCTACCCTGACCTGATGCCCAGGTCTAATTATTATAATATTTTGACCCCGAGTTGTCCAATTAGGTTATTCACCTTTTTAAAGGTCAGCTAAGAGTTATTAAAACTTCCAAAATGTAATAAGTATATGGTCTACTATGTGGGATGCATCATATGTTAATTTGTTCTTGCACAACTATTTGGGATGCCAAGATTCCATGTGCTTTTACATCAGCAGATACACACAGGCTTTGTTCTTAAATGACTATACAGAGCCACAGAATTCCTCATCCAACAGCCATGTCTAGATGTAGGCACAGATTGAAGGAAAGGCTGTATTCTGAAACTGCCTGGTGACCAGAGCTACTTATCACATGTCAGGACCCCCAGTGGTTCCATCTGGTTTACAATTCATTGACTTGTGTATTATTTTAAACTTAGAGTTTAAAAGCATTCTTCTTAGGGTGAAATCAGGATCAAACATTTGTGGAACTAGAGAACCTTGAATTTTCTCAGAACTCCAGAGCAGAGATGTTGATTGATGAACATGAGTTAACATATCACCCCTCCTGGGATATTTGAATGTTAGTTGAATTACTCTCTAATATGTGATTACAGGCACTATGGACAAGTAATACAAGATCATGAGGCAGGCTGACCTTCTGTCCTTCTCCAATTGTGTTTCAACAAAACAATCTTATCTGTCACATTAAATTTGTATTGCAATTGGAATTATATTGGATTTGAAATTTTGTTTGTATTTAATTTAAAATGTTTTAGTTTTATAGTTGTATGGCTGATGTAAGAATAGACACGTATACCCACCTTTCAAATTATACATATTTAAGAAATAGTACAACAAAAGTCAAACTAAGTGAACAATGGGAGCATGCAAGAATTTTGAAGGGGTTTAAGAATTATTCAGATTCAAGAAACATGGCTAACACATTTTATGCTGCAATTTCAAGCATTATTATTTTTAACCCTGCAACAAATTTGTAGATAATCATTGGAACCAAGCAAATTATATTAGTTGGGTCAAAAAATTCTACTTAACAAAAATTATACACAATACTCATATGAGACAAGATAGACTTTAAAGCAAAGATTGTTACAAGATACAAAGAAGGACATTATATAATGATAAAGGGATCAATCCAACAAGAAGATATAACAACTGTAAATATATACACACCCAACATAGGAACACCTAAATACATAAAGCAAATATTAACACAAATAATGATAGAAATTGACAGTAACACAATAATAGTAGGGGAGTTTAACACCCCACTTACCTCAATGGATGGATCTTCCATACAGAAAATCAACAAGGAAACACAGGCCTTAAATGCCACATTAGATTAGATGGATTTAATAGATATATAAAAAGCATTCCATCCAATAGCAGCAGAATGTATATTCTTTTCAGGTGCACATGGAACATTCTCCAGGATAGATCACAACAAATCTGCAAAGCACATCCCAATAAATTTAAGAAGATTGAAATCATATCAAGCATATTTTCCTACCTAGTATCTTTTCCCATACAATGATATGAGACTAGAAATGAACGCTAAGAAGCAAAAACTGCAAAATACACAAATGCATGGGGTCCAAACAAGATGCTGCTAAACCATCAATGAGTCACTGAAGAAATCAGAGGAAATAAAACAATACCTAAGGATGAATGAAAATGGAAATGTAGTATTCCAAAATCTATGGGACACAGCAAAAGAAGTTCTAAGGTACAAGTTTATAGCAATACAAGCTTACCTCAGGAAACAAGAAAAATCACAAATAAACAATCTAACCTTACACCTAAGGGACCTAGAACAAAGAATAAACAAAACCCAAAGTTAGTAGGAGAAAGGAAATAATAAAGATCAAAGTAGAAATAAATAAAATAGAGCCTAAAAAATTGATCAGTGAAACTAAGATCTGGTTTTTTAAAAGGCTAAACGAAATTGATAAAACTTTAGCCAGACTCATCAAGAAAAAAAGAAAGAGGACCACCCACTCTAAATAAAATCAGAACTGAAAGAAAAGAAGTTTTAACTAACCCCACAGAAATACAAAGGATCATAAGAGACAACTATGAACAATTATACACCAATAAAATGGATAACCTAGAAGAAATGGATAAATTCCTGGAAATATACAGTATCCCAAGACTGAATCAGGAAGAAACAGAAAATATGAAGACTGATTACAGGTAATGAAATTGAATACGTGGAAAAACAAACAAACAAACAAACAAACAAAAAAAACATCTCATCGAACAAAATTGTTCGGGACCAGATGGCTTCACAGGTGAAGTCTACCAAACCAAAAGTTAACATCTATCCTTCCCAAACTATGAAAAAACCTGAAGAAGAAGGAATGCTTCCAAACTCATTCTATGCGGCTATCATTGTGCTAATAGCAAAATCAAACTAAGACACCACAAATAAAAGAAAATTTCAGGACAGTATTACTGATAACAGAGATGCAAAAATCCTCAACAGAATGTTAGCATACCAAATTCAACAGTACAATAAAAGGATCATGCACCATGATCAAATGGGATTTATCTCAGGGATCCAAAGATGGTGCAATATCAACAAATCAGTTGATATGACACACCACATGAACAAATTGAAGAATAAAATCCATATGATCATCTCAATAGATGTAGAAAAATATTTTGACAAAATTCAACAAACATTTATGATAAAAACTCTCAACAAAGTGAGACAGGGAACCTATCTCAACATATTAAGGCCAGATATGGCAAACCTACAGTCAACATCATACTCAACAATGGAAAGTGGAAAGCATTTCCTTTAAAGTCAGTATTAAGACAAAGATGCCCATTTTTGACATTTACAGACATTTTTCCAAAGAAGACATACAAATGGTCAACAGGCACATCCAAGGATTCTCATCACTAATTATCAGGGAAACACAAATCAAAACCACAATAAGACAATCACCTCACACTTATCAGAATGACCATCATCAAAAAGACAAGAAATATCAAATGTTGGCAAAGATGTGGAAAAAAGGGAATCCTCATACACTGTTGGTAGGAATGTAAATTGGTGCAGCCACTATGGAAAACATTATGGAGGTTCCTCAAAAAACTAAAAATAGAGCTACCATATGATCAAGCAATTCCACTTCTGGGTATTTACATGAAGAAAAAAAAAAAACACTAATTCAAAACAATATATGCACACCAATGTTCAGTGTGGCATTATTTTCAATAGTCAAGATATGGAAGCAACCTAAGTGCCCATCAATAGATGAATGGATAAAGAAGATGTGATATAGATATAGATATAGATCTATAAATAATAGAATATTATACATAATAAAAATGAAATCTTGCCATTTATAACAAAGTGGATGGACCTAGAGTATATTATGCTAAGTGTAATAAGTCAGACAGACAAAGACAAATATCAAAAGACAAATATCGTATTATATCACTTGTATGTGAAATCAAAAAAACAAGGAAACAAAACAAAAACAAACTCATGGATACAGAGAACAAAATGGTGGTTTCCAGAGGGGAGGGGCATGGGATGGGGGCGAAACAGGTGAAGGGGATTAAGAGGTACAAACCTCCAGTTATAAAATAAATAAGCCAAGGGGATGTAATAAACTACATAAGAGATATAAGTGATAATATCGTAATAACTTGTATGGGGACAGATGGTTACTAAACTATTGTGGTGATCATTTCTTAATATGTGCAAAAGTCAAATCACTACATAGTACACCTGAAACTTACATAATATTATATATCAAATATATTTCAATTAAAAAATTATACACACTGTCTGGTCTCTCAGGGATAGTATCAACAAGCTTGACAAGTGACCCCCTTCCATGGGTCACATCCATGCCTCACACCTTGCTGTGGAGTAAATGGCTGTAAACAAGAATAAAAAGCATCCACCTGTTTCAGTTCATCAAGGCTGCTTCAACAGTAAATCAGAGGCCAGTGGTCAGATGAGGGCCTCCTGCAGATGAACCACAGTTGTGGCCTAGGACTCGTTTGGACCTGGCCATGCAAACACTTGACATTCAATCTCCATCCCATATCCTGATCCTTACTGCCCATGCTGGACACAGCCTTCCTGAATCCCCTAATTCCCTCCTCTGGCTCTGAAGGACCATGGTCACTGCTGCCTGGCAGGGCACCATTTTCCAGCTCCCAGACCTGGCTGGAGTCTGAGGAAACTCTAGGCACCACTCCCTGAGGTGACCACTCTGTGTTTTACTCCACCACTTGGGTTCTGGGTGGAATGCCACATTATAATGGAGCAACAATGATGGTGGTTAAAGGGTCAGTTCCATAGAGCGGCTACCTGGGTCAAGCTCAGCACAGTCATTGCTGATCATGTAACCTGCCTGTACTGCATTTTATTCCTCGATAAAACTGCATTGTGAGTAGTTCACCCCTGGGGTCTGCATGGCTGCAGGGCACTAGAGGCTGTTCTCCTATCCTTGCAGGCATGGAGAGGGAGGACACATTTCCCAAACCCTTGGAAGGGAGTCATGATTATGTGACTTCTTTGGTCAATAAAATGTGGATGAAAGTGACTTGGGTCACTTCCAGAGAGAAGCATTGAATAACCTGTGCTCTATTTTCCATCCTCATCTTTCCCTCCCCTTGACTTCATGGAAGGATGTGTGAACAGAAAGATGCCCAAAGACTAATCAACCTGCAGCTGGGCCAATGCATGGAGGGAGCTGTCCTCAGAAGCCCTAAGGACACCAAAAAACATTGCACCAACAGGAAGTAAATATCAGCTGTGTAAACCTCTGATGATTAGATGTTTGTTACTGCAGAAAAACCTAGCCAATTCTGACTGATACACCACCATGTAGGATTTCATCAGTATTAAAACAAGTAACATATATAAAAGCTGGGAGGAACTGCTTCACAAATTTTCAGTGCTACATGGATTCTGGCCCCTGACTGTCTTGTTTCAGGACATAAACTTTCCTTTGTCAGATGTCTAATTCCTAGGCTTGTTATCATAATCTTTTATTTTATTTATTTATTTTTTTCAGTACGTGGGCCTCTCACTGTTGTGGCCTCTCCCATTGTGGAGCACAGACTCCGGACGCGCAGGCTCACCGGCCATGGCTCACGGGCCCAGCTGCTCTGGGGCATGTGGGATCTTCCTGGACCAGGGCACGAACCCTCATTTTCTGCATCGGCAGGCGGACTCTCAACCACTGCACCACCAGGGAAGCCCGATAATCATTTTTATATTTTGATAACCTGGTAGAGTGTCTGCTGGGTGGTTGATAAATGTGTGCTGGAAAAATTAGGAAAACAACCGCATAGGTTTCTTTGACATATTTGGATAACATGAATTCAAACTATATGTGGAAGAAATTAAACCCTGTTTTAATGATGATGCTAGAGTATTGGTGATTTCTGTATGAATTCCTAGTAGAAAATCAAATATTCTCTCCATTGAATGTTCTATAGCCCTAAATTTCTGAACCCTTATTAATGGAACCAATGAGGCCAAGCTCCATGTAAACAAGGTGGAAACACCACGGCTAAGTACTCCTGAAGGAGGTCACTGGCACCTCTGATTTCCATGGGGACAGATAAACCTGAGTGAAAGACGTCCCTTCAAATCAGAGGAAGTACTTTCTGCTAAGTCACCTATGGGGCTTCTCCACCATCCTGCAGGTGAGCGTCCTAGAACAAAGGGATTAATAGCTGCTCATTTTGTGTACAGCCCTTTCATCTTTTCTTAACTTCAGCTTGGTACCGGGTAGGTTCTGGAAGATTAATGAGGCACATATCACAGCAGACACTGTGCGGCAGCGGAGCTTGCCTGGAATGCTGGCATGTTGGCTCCGTGACGTCACTGTCAGCCAATCAGAGAGGAGCAGGAGGAAGCCTCTCAGGGGCGCAGGTGTGCGAGCACTCAGCTGGCGGAGTCCTGCAGCTCTCCCTCCTTACCTCCAGGTAGGGAGGTGTTTGTGGGCCCCAACCGTGCTCAGCCTGCTTGCTGTGAATGCGGGAGAATGGGCTTAGCAGCGAGCAATTCTCCCACCCCTCGAAAAGACCAGCCACAACTATAAGATGAAAAATGGTGAAAGGAATAGGAGGCTGTAAAGTAAAGACTTGCCAAATTAGCTTCTGGTTTTATATGGACAGTATGTAAATAAGTCATTTATGAAAACTTCAGAAACGGCTCTGTTTTCAGACTCTCCCTTTACAGAGTGTCAGACACTCAGGCTCACTGTGGTATGGAATCTCCATGTCACATATCATATAGTGACAGAAAAATGTGTACTTATAGTGGAACTGTTCTCATGCAAATCACTGCATGGGTCGGCTTGGGCTGTCAGATCCGAGCATTCGTGAAAATGCTCGGACCCAGCCCTTCTAAGTGTTCCTATTTTTAGTCATCTAACGAATTCCAGTTTATTTCTGATAGGAAAAGGGGTAATGGGATTATCTTGAAATAGTGAAAGAAATTATATGTGTTTATTCGGAAATAAATTCTATTTAGCTACAATTACACACACACTTATACATTTATATCCCCTTGTCAGAGTTTGGGGGGGGGGTCCCTTTACTCTTGGCTTAGCCCTTTTGGTGAAAGACCAACTTCTTCAAGGAGCAAAGAAGACTGAATTAAGGAGAATAATAAAAAATGGGCGGTAATACACGGTTGTATTTTAAAAGAACCCATGATTAAACACAAATCACTCATGATAAGGTGCATGTAAAGACAAAAGCCTCAAAAAAGTTACATATATATAACTGAATCACTTTGCTGTACACCTGAGACTAATACAACATTGTAAATAACTATACTTCAATTAAAATTAAATTTTTGAAAACTGTTAAAACCTAAAAAAAGGGAAAAAGACATCAGCTATGATTCCCTTTAGGACTTACCTCACATCTCAAGTACGTTAACACTGAGTCTGGGAGAGTAATGGGAGAGCTTTATTAACCGTAAATTCCATGTCACTCTATTCCTTCAATTATTATTGCCCTCTTTCTGGATACTTTATCTAACAATGTGGGCATTTTAAAAGCAAGGTGAGCATTTTCTAACAATAACCAGTGAGAAATGAAATTCATGAAGCCCCGGGTTTTGTATTGTGATTATTCAACCCTCCTCCCGTGCTCTGAGGTCTTGGGCAGCATGTCACCCGAGCCACGGCTGTCCGGGCTGCTTGGAGCCACTGTGAGCTTCTTGGACAGAAGAGCTGGGGGAGTGGAGACAGGGGGCCCACTCCGGCGGAGTGCGTGATGCTGCCTCCTTGATCTGTAGCCTCGACGTTCACTCAGGGATTCATGTGGATTTCCCATGCCCAATTTGAATATCTTGGACTAGCTTTAGAATCCTTAAAATCTCTACCAAGATACTGAACGGGAGGAAAAAAAAAAAAAAAGATATATTTGGAAAGCATAGGGTGGTGAGTTGGGGTTGAATATTTTTCAAGCTCTGAGAAAGTTAAAATAATTACATTTCACACATCAGGTTTTCAATGTGATAACAGTTATCTCTATGTCTGGTAAAAATAATTGCGTCCTGGACATATATCCTTCCCTGCTCTGCTCTGTAGTTCCTGCATGTACTAGCAGTCATTGACTATTTTTGAGAAAAATTAAGAATTATATTTGGGGGGAGTCCACATTTTATGGTGCTTCCCTACAGATAGCCAGTGCCCATTTGTGCGGCTGATAATTCATAGGTTAAATTTTTTAAAGACCCAGTCTATGCATTAGTTTCTTAAATAATGCATAATGTATCTTGAGAACATTCAAAAGATTGTGTCTCTCTTCTTTTTGAGTGTAAATTCTGGATAACAATGGTCGAACCAAATAACTCAGCCCATGGAAGAAGTGAGGCTCAACTTGGATATGAGTTCCTGGTGGCTGCCCCCAAATCATTTGAACATTCTTTCCACATTTTGACAGCTTTCCACATTATGAGTCTGTTAGAGCAGCATTTAATAGAGGGGAGAGACCCTTATTTCTTAGACTCCCAGACAGCTAGAGGGGACCTTACGTGCTGGCGCCTGACTGCACGCAAGCAGGTGATGAGAGTTGATGGCTCCTCATCTGGTTCTCCTGGAGCAGCCCATGGAGCTCCCTGCCCCCACTCAGGGGTGGTGAGGCAGCAGGAGGGATTTTACACTAGAAGAACGTTGCCCACTGGCTGGCATTGCCTCCAGCTATGCTGTTCTCAGACCTTCCTCTGGTCCTTACTTGTCCTGAAGATACCAGGGCTGCCGACAACCTTTACCAACCCCTTTCTGCTCTAACAGTCTGGAACAGGTTCTCTCCTCGGCAGCTTATTTGGACCCTACAAAGCCTGAATGCATTCGGGTGCTGGGACCCCTGGACATGCCCGGGAAATTGTGCTTTCAGAGGGGACCTTCCCTAGTCCTTACCTCCTGCCACAATCCTCCTCAGAGCGTGTTCTAGAGGGAAGTGGTGAACTGATACAGTAGCTGACGACAAAACGCTTACAAGGACCAATCCGATTCCTGCTTGTGGGCTGATCTCAGGGACTTTGGTCCAGGTGATGTGACATCACGGGGGTCCACTCAGGACCCAGCTTCTGCTCCACAGCTTTATGAAAGAAACCACATAGCTTTGTGATTTTTCTCCTGGTAGAACAGAAAATCCAACAGGTTTAAAAAATGACTTGATGAGGAATAAATTAATAAATGAAATGAAATAATGAGGAAATAGAGAATTTTTCAAAATCAGCAATAATCATTTTCTAACAATATGCATTTTAACAGATTTGTAGAAAAGCTTGGGTTTTCGATCAGGAAAAGAATGAGAATGACAGGGCTTCCCTGGTGGTGCAGTGGTTGAGAGTCCGCCTGCCGATGCAGGGGACACGGGTTCGTGCCCCGGTCTGGGAAGTTCCCACATGCCGTGGATTGGCTGGGCCCGTGAGCCATGGCCGCTGAGCCTGCGCGTCCGGAGCCTGTGCTCTCCTCAACGGGAGAGGCCACAACAGTGAAAGGCTCGTGTACCGCAAAAAAAAAAAAAGAATAAGAATGACATATGAAAAATGTATAATCTTTGCCCAAGAGACAAAAAATTACAGTGTATTAACCACTGTCACATGTAATTCACTATGACTCTGTAAATGAAGACCAGGTTTTTGTATTTTTTATAATTCAGTTTATTTTGATAGACGTCAAATTCAGAGTGCAGTCTATGGATATTTAATAGAGGGGGCCAGCTAATTCGAAATTGCTGTTTCTCTGCTTCTTCTGAGCTTTTTTAAGCACCTCTATACCAAGAAACCTGTTGTTGGTGCAATCCAAATACATCCCCAACATTCAGCGCTTGGTGCACTTGGGGTCCTGTTCTCATCTGGCTCAGACCTTTGGATGCTCAGACGTTGGGGCCCCTTCCTGGGGGTGAGCTCGGTAGCATCCCCCAGGGCTTGGGCCCCTGACTGCCGAGCCCTGGTCACCCCTCCCGTCTGGTTTACCAGACCCTTTCTGCCCTCCCAGCCATCGGGAACCTAGGTGTGTCCCCACCTGTCACCCGGGGCCAGAACAGAGCCAGCCTTGAGCTTCGAGTAAATCTCATCATTGAAGCTCATCCGCACCTGCCCACGTTTACATCAATGTCCTCATTCTAGCACAACTCAAGGTCTCTGTACCTTCATAAAAGTGACCCTGATTATTTCCTACTGTTGTATAATCGTTGACCCGGCACCGTCTCTTTCTCAACTAACCTCCTTCTACTGATGGTTCTGCTTCTGGTCACTGGGGTGGAGGCTGGCACACAGTCAGGAATTTGTGAATCCCTGGTTGTTCTCATCCTTTCTCTCCCTCTTAGGGTTCCAGTCATATAAGTTGATTCCCATCCATCTCACCCCATCTCGCTGGACACCCAGCATTGCCGAGTCAGAGTTCACATCAGTGTTCCCTTCCAGACGCCTTGTCTCGGGGTGCTGCTGTCCATATCGTGCTGTAAATCTCATTTTCTGAGCCCACATTCCCCTCTTCCCAACTCTGGACAGCTTCCCTCTTCCCTCTGGAATGCCAGGCCAGCCTCGAGCAAGCGGCTCTGTCTTCACATCTTCTCTCAACGGTCTCCCCCGTCCCTGTAACTGGAACCTGGCCCTCTGGTGTCCCCTTCCCCCTTGTCCCCTCCAGGGATGGCAGATTTTCTCTTTCCTGTCCACCCATTACTGAGCCTGGGGGCTGGCGCTCCTCACTACTGCTTCCAGATCGTTCTCTCTGCCCATGCCTAAAAATACCCTCGTTGGAAGCTGCTGTGGTCAGGCTAGCCCTGCTGATTTGCATAATCCACATCCCATAACTCCCCTCTGTCCCTTCAAGGACCACTGCCCTCTCTCCATGCCAGTCCTACACAAGTCGTGATAATTTCAGCAACCGAGCTGACAGTGCAGCAGTGCTGACTGGCTCCCGCGGGTCACTGAAGACCGCACACCTGGGGCTCTCTGAGCACAGGGCAGCCAGGCACCCTACCCCCTCTGCTGACCTGACCCATATCCTCCCCACCCCACCCCAGAACCAGGCCCTGGAGGACTAGCTTGCACACCTTCACACCTGTTCACCCTCCTGGCTCTCAGCAAGTGGCCTGGCTCACTTGAGAGACTGGTTCATGCTCTCAGCCATGTGCACCCGCCTGCTTCTGGGTGGGCCCTCTTGGCCATCACCCCCTTTTCTCGGTTGAGCCCTCCCGAAACCCCCTTGGGAGCTGACCTCCACCCGGTCTTCTCGGTGCCTGTGACTCTGGAGACCAGGGTGCAGGTGCCAGGGGACATCTTTCCAGAGCCAGAACACTTGTGGATTTTAATCATCACATAATATCATCATGAGTTCACACTCATATTTCCAGCCTAACTCAGGACCACAGCACTCCAGCCTCATTGGCATCATATTCGTTTTCTCTCTTTTCATGTTGATAAACCCAGTTGGTTTGACACCAATATAAATGCTCATTTGCTTTATCCTGCACCATGTGCAAAACAATATTGAATAATGATGCCAATCTTACCATTGAAGATATAGTTATTAAAAAAGAGTTCGGTAGGTGGGTTCCAGTTTGTTTTGCAGTTTGTGTGTGTGTGTGTGTGTGTGTGCATGTGTGTGGTCTTAAGGGAGCTCCCTCTAGTAATGCAGACTCAGGTCATCCTCTCACACTCACTGCAAAAGGGGTGCCTCCCAGGTGCAGTTGTGTGTCTGTATCTCTTACCAATTCCCTCTTGACCCCGCTCTATTCAGGGTGACAACTGAATCACCCCCAACACTGCTCTTATCAAGGGCACATGTGACCCAGGTTAGAGGGCCAAGGCCCAGCTTTCTGAACTGTGAACACTTTGCTCCTTTGGAGTCAAGGACCCTTCCATTCGGGCGCCCCCCCGCCCCATCCATCACCACCTCACCATCATCACTGCCCCCTTTCCTGCCGCTCTCCTCTCTCCCAGTGGGTTGCATGGATGCCCCAGACCCCGTTGTTTGGACTTCTTTCTCCATTTACCCCCATTCACTTGATCTCAGTCTTGGCTTCAGGTCCTGTCTGTTTGCTGACGACTCCACAGTTCATATGTCAGCCTAGAAATTCCCCAGGAACTCTGGGCTTCTGTAGCTCAATATTGAGACAACATCACCACATGGATGTCTAACAGGAACCCCAGACTTCACACTTCCACAACCTACTTCCTCATCTCCCCTAAGCCTGCTCTCTCCACGTTCACAGTAGGACAACTCATCTGCTCAGTAGAAAATTCTCAGGATCCCCTTAAAATTTCAACTCAGCAGTATGTCCTGTTTGTTCCATCTCCAAATTGTGTCCTGCATCCACCCCTTCTCTTTTCCTGGCATTTTTGCCCTGACCTGGACCAAGCACCTGTGTCTCCTGCAGGATGTTGCAGCAAACCCCGAGGGGCCCACATCCCCTTTCTTGCTCGAGTGGCATCCCCTCAAGAGGAGCCAGAGCAGTCTTTGCACAACACAACTCTGATGGAGTCACTCTCAGTTCCACCGTCTCAACAGCTGGCTGTCCGGTCCGTGTGGGAGCCGGGTGCCTGTGGGGGGCCTCTCCGCTCCTCCCTGCGACCCTCTCCATGTCCGTGCTCTGGTGAAGGTTAGCTTTCTCACATCGTCTTTGCAGATTCTGCAGGTGGCAAAGTCCTTTGGCATCTTCACAGCCATTACATGGTGGCCTTGCAGGGCAACTTCCATTTTAACATCTTATTTCACCGCCGTACTGAATCACGGCTATGGAAAGAAAGGATGAATGTGCACAAGGCAGTACCTTCGGGGGAGGAATCTTGCACCTTTGAGAGTGTTGGCAGATATTAAGTGACAACGAGTAAAGCACTTTGATCTTGATTAAAGTACTGGTAAGGGAAAGACCTCATAGAAAAATGCTTAATCTGACATTTTGGAGATTCTTTAGGAGTGCAGAGTGAACGAACACATGGCAAAGGGTCAGGAAGTCAGTGGATCCAAAGCAGTGGTCTCTGTCTTTCTTCTCCGGTGTCTCTGGCTGATGCGCTGAGGCCAGACATTCTGGAAAGTACTCAAGCTCGTAGCCGTGTCTTCCCAGCTCCTTCTCCTGTGCGACTGACCCTCAGCCCCGGCAATTTCATATTTGTCCAGTGGAATTCTAGTGCCCTCATGGAGATGAAAAATGGCCCCGTGGATATACAACAGGTGCCCCCCTGATAAAAGGACACTTGGTCAAATAAGACCAGGTGTACTGTGGCTCCTTAATTGATAGGAGCACAGGAGGGGTCCTGAAAAGCCCTTTGTCGAAACAGAAACAAACCTGTTATCTTGTTTTCTTCAGTCTTTCCCTGGAGTCTTAAATGGGGCCATGCAATCCTTTCTTTGAGGAGAGCTGGCAGCATCCCATAAAGCCTGGCATCCCACAGAATGCAGCTTGGGGAATGTCTGCCAATGAGGATGCTGCCCTAATGTCTGCTGATGTCACCTTCAACCATCACAGTGTGAAAGGACCACTGTTCATATTCAGGCCAAAGATCCAGGCAGGGGTAGAACAGCCCCACCATCCCAAACAGACCCTGCCGGTGACACATTAATCGCTGAGCCCCCTAACAGGAATGTGACCCACATACAAGGGACGAGTGTTGGCAACACAACACACAGCCCCCTCTTGGAGGCAGGCATACCCCACTGGAAGGTCAGACACGGACATCTCGCTCCCCTGCACCGGCCACAGATGGGCACTCACAGCACCGTGTATCCCAGTCAAAGAGATGGAGCGGGGGGCTTCCTGGAGGAGGTGATGCCACACGGAAGCCTCGAAAGAAACGTGCTCCAGCCCCACTGCCTCTGTAGTCCTGTGTGCATAGGGTAACTCTCTTCTGTTCCCCTCAACAACATTCCAAGCCCTCCCCCATTGCTGCAGAAACACAGGTCTGTCCGAGGCTGAAGCTCAGCCCTGGGGAAGGGGGTGGCTCCTAGAACGTGCATCTTCATTTCCCCACTTCTTAGCACAAGGAAGCACGTCCAGCTAGTTTTGCACCTGGTTAGCAGGTAGGTGTGCAGTTGGAATTTCCAGGGCATGGATGTGTGGGTTGGGTTGCAACAGGGCAATTCAAATGCACATTCAGGTCTGCGTGGTCAGGGGAGGCTGGCGGCCTTCTGAGGCCAGTCCCAGGGGAGGAAGGAGGCAGACGAGAGGTGTGTACCTCCCAAGCATGTGGTATCTTCTCTTCCCTCATCTGGATTTCTCACTCTGCCACAGGTGAACATGGATCACCTGCACAATTACTTGTACAGACCACGATGCACCGGAAGAAGCAGCGTTCAAAATCCTTCCAGTCTTTTCTTATTAAAATGAGAAAAAGTCTTCATGGACATAGACCTGGGTCCCTGGAACCATGGCCACACCTGGAGGATTTATTAGAAAGCAAGTGGAGGTGAGAGGCGGGGGGGCCAGCACAGGTGGAAGCCAGAACTCAGGCAGGCCTCCTGAGGGACAGTTTTCCAGCTCCTGCAAAGGTCCTTCCCAACCTTGACCTCTGGACCACAAGAGACCCCTCAGGGAGGTTGGGAAAGCATGGTGCCTCAGCCCAGCCCATACCAGCCGGTGAGCACAGTGGGGGATTGCCAGGTGTGTGCAGATGCCCTGCTGCCTCACGCGTTAGGGGAGCTGTATTAACTTAGGGGGCAGAAATGTCCCTAAGCTTCTGCCCAGATAGATAGGCTGCTGGCTTTGGGCCACATCCAGAGCAGCCAGAGAGGTGGCAGAGGGACAGGACAGAGAGATGTAAGCCCGACCTGCAAAGCACAGCTCAGCTTCTCGTCAAAAATGGAGAAAATTCCCCTAGCTTATGTCTGTAGTCCCTGGCACTGAGGTCTCTGTCTGTGAAGATTTTTTTTCTTATTTAGTAAGAAAAGACTGGAAGGAAATTTTTAAGTCATAGTTGGCACATAGCTTTGTGGTTGCTATGGCTTGAGCGTTATAGCACAAATTCAGAGAATTTGTTTAAATGTTTTCCATTTCATTTTACTGAGAAGCTGGGGGGATGGAGCCCCAGCCCCTCAGAGGAAGGCAGGTGGGTCCCAAGGGTCGCACGTCCTGTGTCTCTGAACCCTCTGCCACTTCAGGGTATGACCACAAATGTTATTGAAACCTGTACTATGGACAACATCGAGACACATTTTATTCTATGAAGCAGAATCTAGTAGGGGGACACTGCCTTTCAGCCACATGGCACTGAGCAACTTTAAATGTTATTTTCTTATTTGTGTAGCTTCTGATAGGATCCAGCTGAACTACTCAAAACTGGAAAAAAAAAAAAAAAAACTGGCTCCCATGCCCAGTCAGAAGTTACAGGGAGCTTCAAATTAACTTCCAATTTAGGGAGACTGGCTAAACAGAAAATACGGTTCTGATTTACCATATTGGACTTTTTTAGGGGTGTTGGAAACTGCAGCAAAAATTCTTATTGGCAGTTTAAAAAACAGTATCTCTGCTTAAGCAACACAGGATCTTGTTTAGATTTCAGCTGTACCTGAAAAGCCTTGCCCACCTTTGTCTTTCTCTGTTCTTCCAGGCAGGAAACAGGATTTGTTTTTTACTTAGGGCAGAGACGTTCTGAGTGCGGTTGAAGACTGACAAAAAAAATGCCAAAAATATTATATCTAGGTCCATCTAGATATAGGTATATAATATGACATAAATGTTTACATTTAAACATTTAAATATATTGAACTAAAATAATTCCCAGAGAAGAGTTCTCTTGAACCCCTCTGCTCCCCACACACACAGCACATTCGAAATACGCCCCTCCTTTCCGATGTGAGAAATCCTGGAAGGCCAGGGCAGGCTTGTCCATTGCTGCTCAGGCCCTCTTGCATGTTGTCAAGCAGCTCCCTTGATGGGACGTGCGTGGCGCAGGACTTGGGCCCCCAGCCTGGCCAGCTCACAGGGCCTGGGTCTCGGGGGCAGGAGTGGGTCCCGGGGCAGCCTCTGGAGTAAGCCGCCTGGGCTGGAAGCCCAGCTCGAGAGTTTGCTGATTTGTTACCTTGCTTGACTCACCTGTTCCCTAAAGAGATTAGTTTCCTTCTTGGTTAAAGGGAATCATACAGCACCCCGTTTGGGAGTTTGAGGGGACTATTCCTCTAGCAATTCATCAGGTGTCCCTGATCGTGGCTTGAGCCCCAGAGAAAGGATGGTGACTGCCCTCCTCAAAGTGCGCGTTCAGTTTGGTTGTTTTTAGAACATGTTTGGGATTGACATGTACACACCGCTGTTTATAAGATGGATAACCAGCAAGGACCTACTATATAGCACAGGGAACTTTGCTCCATAATCTGTAATGACCTAAATGGTAAAAGAATCTGAAAAAGAATAGATACATGTATATGTATAACTGAATCAGTTTGCTGTACACCAGAAACCAACATAGCATTGTTTATCAACCCTACTCAAGTATAAAATAAAAATAAAAAAAAAATAAAACATGCAGCTCAGGCCACTTTCAGGATTTCTAGAAACTAGTCAAGCCGAGCATCAGGACAGGTCAGAGCCTCCAGGGAACCTGATGTCAGGTCTTTGAGCTCCCGGAGGCCGCCTGCCCAGATGTCACTCATCCACTCCCAGGAATGGGCTGCCCGGACTGCATGACCACTGGGCCGAAGTCCCCTCTTCAAAGCATCACAGCACTGATTCCATACAGATTTGCTTTTTTTTTTTTTTTTTTTGATAACATAGTCACTTTTAATGCATTAATTTATCCACATTATTTTTGAACACCAGCAATGAGTCAGCACTGTTAAATTTGCTGGGCAATGTACTGATAATTAAGGCAGCTATAATCAGTCTAGAAGCTTACAGTCTAAGTAACACTGTAAAAATGTTACTTGTTAATCCCTCTTGGGCTTCTCAGATATCTGGAACGAAAACCTCAGTAGGATAAAAGAAAGTCAAAGGTATTACAATGTATACTACAATATAAATGAAAGAGGAATGAAGTTTCAATGATAGATAATATCATTTAACATTTTTAATGAACTTACACCAATTATAATTGCAGTGTCAAAAGTGTCAAAAGTTAGGATGTATTGTAAAATATTTTTATTAGATTAACTGGAATTCTTTTCCAGGAGAAGAGCCATCTCCTAAAGAAATGTGTCTTCAGTTAATAACTATTGTATTAAATTGATTTTTAAGACCCTGAATTAGACAACAGTCAGCAGTGATATTAGACTTCAAAAGTAGAAAGCATATTATTTAAATATGTGTTTGAGAAAGTGGTTCCAAACATACTGCACTACCGTTATAAAACTGGATTTGAACCTCAGTTTTGTGAAATTGGAGATGCCATTTAACTCCCTTGGAGCTCAGTGTCACTGTTAGAAGTAATATTTACTTAAATGCCATACACTCTCACTAGCCCTTTACGTGTATCAATCCTTGTAACATTATCCTGATTGGAGATGGAGAAACTGAGGCCAGACAGTTAAATAATAATGAGCTGGAATTGAAATCGAGACCATCTAGCTTTCAAAAATCCTATATTCTTTTTTTTTAACCTCTTTATTGGAGTATAATTGATTTACAATGGTGTTAGTTTCTGCTTTATAACAAAGTGAATCAATTGATTTACAATCGTGTGTTAGTTTCTGCTGTATAACAAAGTGAATCATCTATACATATACATATGTCCCCATATCTCCTCCCTCTTGCGTCTCCCTCCCTCCCACCCTCCCTATCCCACCCATCCATGTGGTCACAAAGCACCGAGCTGATCTCCCTGTGCTATGCAGCTGCTTCCCACTAGCTAGCTATTTCACGTTTGGTAGTGTATATATGTCCGTGCCACTCTCTCACTTTGTCCCAGCTTACCCTTCCCCGTCCCTGTGTCCTCAAGTCCATTCTCTACATCTGCATCTTTATTCCTGTCCTGGCCCTAGGTTCGTGAGAACCATTTTTATTTTTAGAGTCCAAATATATGTGTTAGCACACGGTATTTGTTTTTCTCTTTCTGACTTACTTCACTCTGTATGACAGACTCTAGGTCCATCCACCTCACTACAAATAACTGAATTTCATTCCTTTTTATGGCTGAGTAATATTCCATTGTATACAAGTGCCACTCCTTCTTTCAGATTTGCTCTTTGCCCAGAGTGTCCCCGTGTTCTTCCCGAGCGGCTGGATGGTGGGCTCGCCGAAGCCCTGGGGACGCGGAGGAGCTCATGAGTTCGAGGAGCCCCTCCGCAGCGGCCTCCCCTCGCGGCTGGAAGTGGCTTTCGTGCCTCCCAAAGGTTAAGTGAAAGATAGTCCCCAGCGAGACCTGGCATTGGCTGCGCCGCAGGCGCCTTTCTGGCAGAATTCAGGAAAATGGAGAAGCCTTTGACAGAACATAAAGACCAGGATCTCAGGCAGAATGGCAGAGGCTGTGCAGCACAGTGGCCGAGCCATGAGGGTGGACACACGGCAGCCCCAGAATGAAAGGCCCGTCTTCAAGTCGCGGGATGGAGAGAGGGGGGCAGGGACCTTGTGGGAAAAGAGGGAACTGGAAGATGAATAAAGGGAGATGGGCACTTCACTTTACAATCCCTGCCATGGGCCTCGGGCACTGCTGTCAGTGGGCACCTGCCCCCTGGCACCTCTGTGTGTCAGGTGTGGCTGGTCCTTCTGCTGCTGGGGGTGTCTGAGCCGAGTCTACACCGATGTCCCACTGTCCCCACTGAGAGGTGAGCACTGATTGACCTGTAGTCTTCCTAGTGGACAGAGATGGTTTGACGCTCCCCAAACACAGAGCCCCAGGCAGGCTGAGGGCTGGAGGAGCCCCAGCGAATTCCCATTCCAGCCAGGTTGCTGGGGGGATGCTGAATCCTGTTTCTCAGCCAAATTCCCCTTGAAACACAAAACTGTGTGTGTCTGTGTGTGTTTGAATTATTTTAGAAGTGAAAGAGTCCACAAATTGTTACCCACGTTCATCCTTCTCAGACTCTGCTTAGTGCACTTTAATTAGCTCTGGACGATTCAGTCATCACTTTGCCATCCGGTCTTGCCCTGCGATGCCTCAAGATCCAACGAGGAATTTAGAGAGGATGGCCCCGAACTCTTTTTAGTAAGGTTTATATCTGTGTTATATGGTCTCCTTTGTTAATAGACTATCTGACCTACCCTTTTCAGTAGGAATATCTTGAGGACTACAGGTGAGGACCCCTACAGTTTTCCAAGTTTCTGCTTGCAGTTACGCTGGGTTTATTTTTACTGAGTGAGTTGAAGGCTCGGGTGAGGTCAGAAGTCTCCCTCGAGGCGTGGGAGTTTTCTGCTCTGTGCTGGGTTCTCTCTACAGAATATCCTGTCCCCACTGGGCCGGCCAAACTCCGCGTCCCTCAATGTCCGAGGCAGCTCTTACCTCCCCTGTGAAATCAGCAGCCCTGCGATGAATCGCTCTCTCTGCTGATCCCCACGGAACGGCCTTGCCTCTCCCCACTAGGGTCCTGACCTGGGGCTGGGGCTGAGAGTGGCTCTCGGGGGCCAGCCTCCCTGTGAGGCAGGATTCGCTCGGCTTTGGTGCTACGGCACTCATCATGCTGCTTTGCACTGACAACCCACAGACAGATACACCTGGGGACACACAGACTGGGTAACATCAATTTTGCTCAGAATACTATTTTTTTCTCACATTCTAGCTTGCCTTCCTGTTCTGGATTTGTGAGTGTCTAGTCAAACGTCCAGTCTGGAACTCAGAGATGACATGCACTAGTTTAAGAGAAAGAATGTAATATAGGAAATAGCTTAAACAGACACTGGAGCACTGGAAATGACATACTGCATCCCTGAGGTGACAGAACCTTTGGAACTGTGGCTGTGGCTCCCAGCCTTGAGCTGGGGGAGGAACAGAGAAGGCAGGGCGTCGAGGCTGAGAGCTGGACCCAGACCCTCGGCAGGAAGGGTGGTGCCTGTGCCTGCTCGTGTCTGCAGGGGAGGCTGCCCCTGGGAGTGTGGGGACTACAGAAGCAGGACACTGCTGGGCAGCAGCAACGTGGGAGGACTGAGGCTCTTTGTCCTCGCCAGCCCCGCAGTCTCTGTGGCACCCCTGCTGGAGGGGCCTGGCGGGATGCAGCTGGCAGAGGAGAGGTGCCACGTGCAGAATCGGGCTACACAGCCAGCAAATTCAGTACCAGAGGGCGAGTTTGGAGTTGAGACACTCTAACTAGTAAAAGACACGAAGGCTTGACTGCAGTGGGATTGAGGTCACGCAAACTGCGCTGCTCTCTTCTGCACGGAGAGCTGGAATTGGTGGCTTAAAGTGGCCTCCCAATCTGTCGCATCCAAACACAAAAATACGTCGTGTGGTGGCTTGATGACATTCCCGCTGGCCATGCTGGGTCATTCGATTCTTGAACTGTAGGTGTCTGGTTGGGTAATGTAACTCCAAACTCCAGCCAATAAATCCTCCGCAGTTTTTCTGCATGTCTTGTTGGAGACTGAGAGGGTTTCCTTGACACACACGCCACGTTGACCCCAAAGACGGGTTGCCCCTGATCAAATGGGAACCTGAATCTGATTTTCTTTCCTACCAGTGGAAAATGGAGAGAAGTAAATCATCTGAAAACAGAGATTCTTAGAAGTTAAAGTCAAAGCCCACTTTGCTCTAATGATGTTCCTGCTGGTCTCACTCTTCCATCCCTGTTGAGAAGCCTCACAAGGCCGTCTGAAACCCTGAGCTCAGGGCAACTTACTGGAAGATTCCAGGTGTGAATTAGGGGTAGGGGGTGACGGTGCTGGTGGGCCATGGAAGCTGCTGGCGCTGGTTGCCATGGCTACTGACGCCTACATCACCCTTTCCCCATCAGTTATCAGGAAGATTTAAGGACAGGGCTGTCCGAAGTCCAGATAATTCCTAGTATATTATTTCCTCTTTAGTCCCAAGCAGCTTAAAGCCACACTGAGTTTTCCTAAAATGTCCTGACTGGAAAAGGTAACTGTGAAACACACCAGACACGACCAACTACATACAGCTCAAGGTCTTTATCTGAGACCCACCTTCTGCCACCGGCCCAGCAAAGTGGGAAGCGGAGTCCCCCAGCACACACGGTGGTCTGGAGTACCATGTGTCCTGCTGAGGATGGGGGCCACATCCCTGCAGGTCGATCCTTGTGATTTTATATATTTTGTAGCAGTGACGTTTCTATTAGAACAGACCCTCTGTGCAGAATTGCTGTGTGTGGGCTCTATCCCAGGATGTGCGTACAGGGGGACCTGCCCTATTTGATGATGTTTCATTCATCTGGTCTTTCCCTGCTGGCGCCCCACTCTCCTGCTCTGTGACCTCACTTGGGACGGGAAGCCAGGAAGGGAAGAGTTAATTCATTTTGGAGATGAGGAAACTGGAGGACAGAGAATGGACGTATTCACACATCATCCCAAAAACGACAGAACTCCAGCCCGCCTTTTGTCTCCCCACTTCTCCAGGAGATGAGAAGCCCAGGAACGATGAGGTCCTGGACGTGGACACCACCCGCCTCCCCCATGGGTCACCTGCCCAGGCTGTCCTTCACCAGGGGCCCCATGTGCAGACCTGTCACTGACCTGCAAGTGGACCGAGAGGGGCCCAGTGTGTCTCCTAAAACCCCCCTTCTAAGGACAGGAACTTCTTGACCATCCCTCAATTATGCAGATAACTGAAGAAAATTGAGGGCCTGCTGTTATTTCCCTTTCTGTTATAACTCTTTTTTTTTTTTTTCTTTTTTTTGTAAATTGAATTATATTTTCAGTGCACTGGTAGTTATGCGTTATTTGAATACTGATCAGATCAGTATCAGTTAAAAACTTTTTAAAAGTTAAAAATTTTTTTAAAGTGGCAAAATCACTTAATTTTCCTGGTTTTGAATCCAGATTTTCATATTATTAGAAGGTGAACTTCACGATGTGGCTTTCAGTTCAGGCGTTCTGCCGCACATTGCATGTCGGTCACTTTTTAAGTTTTTCCTTAATGCTGTATAGATCTTAATTTCTGTGACAATAAAAACTTTTTAAATTATGAATTATGTTCTAAATTTGTTATAACTCGTTTTTCATCGTCGTCCTTTGTACTGTGACAGCAAGAGCCACTGGACTGATGTCCTGCCCTGAAAGGAAGGCAAAGTGATGACCTCTGAGCCCTGGGTGCCCCACAGACTCACCCTCCCCTCGGGCCAGCGCCTTGGAAACAAAGCCGTGGCCTGAGGGCTTCAGCGCATCTTTCTCTGGTTGGAGGAGGGGCTCTATGGGAGGGTGTCACAACCCGAAGGACACGGTGTTGCCTGAGGGCAAGCTCCCTGCCATGGACAACCTCCACTGAAAGTCTCCCCATCATGGTGGCCACAGATGGCCTTCCAAGCGTGACGGTGACGATCAAGATTGAGGTCTTGGGGGTGCCCGACATTCGTGCTGAGTCGGGCGTGGTGCTGAGCAGCCTGGACTAGGAAGCCTTCCATCAGGAAGTCAAAGGACAGCTGTAAATCTTACCTCAAGTGATTTGAATTCTGCTTCAAGCTAAATAAGGTCACTCTCTCAGGTTCCCTGTTGTAGCCTCAAAATCCAGAGTGAAGTGAAAACAGCTATGGTTTAAATGCACATTCAACAGGGAGTCTCATATTCAGCTGTGACTCCAAATCCTCCCGAGGAGAATCCTGGGTCTGCCGGGTCCTGGAGGAGCAGAGGGTCCTCCCACCGGGTTCCTGGAATCAGTTTCCCACTCACCTTCCTGACCAGGGAACAGCTTTTTAAAAGTACACTGGCACTTGTGACTACACGCAGTTTAGATTCCAAGATGTGCATGAAATTTGTCACTAAGTAAAATTTGATGTAAGTTCTTGGTTCGTAGATGGAGACAGCATTTAGTTTTTGCGCTCCGGATGGCAGGCAGATATGTGAGCCTCCTGTGATGTGGGCCATTTAAATTTAGCTAATTTTATGGCTCTCATCTGCGAAATCAAAACGGGAAGAGCGCCCTCCTTCAGTGGATTGCTATGTAAATTAATTAAGGAGGAGCTGTGCACAGGGAAACGTAAAAACGTCAATAAATACATTAGTGGTATCATAAATTCCCATCCAATTAACAAAAACTCCAGCTCCAGAGAGACTTAGTTAGACTTTGGGGGTTTACCCTCTCTCACCAGTTCACGAATATTTCTTGCAAGTGAGTGTTCTTTCCCCTGGGTTTAAAATGAAAACTCTATAGTGAATCCCACTACCTACCAGCCATAAGCAGAGGAGGAGGGAAGGATTTCTGCTCCTCAGGTCTGTTTCCCACCCACAGGCGGCTTGGCCTGATCCTCACTGAGCCCCCGGCGGGCCCCCAGAGCGGAGCCTCTGCCCCCAGAAAGCACGTACTTTCTGCAGGCTCCCCTAGGTCTTCCTCCTGAAATGGCTGCCACCTCTTTTCCCTGTTCAGCTGCAACAGTGGCTGTTAGATGTTCGTCGAAAAAGTGCTATGTGCCTTCGTGCAGCTTGGGACCGCATCAGCCTGGACGGGGGAGTCACCTCTCGCTGGTTTCCCATCCTCAGCTCTGTGCAGTGTGGCTCTCAGGTCTTCAGGAAAACGGGGCTGAAAGAGCTCCCTGCTCCCCCTTCCTCTCCGCTGTGCCCTGCAGTGTCTGCAGGCTTGGCTCTGCTCCAGTCCACACCCTGCTCACCCGTCCCCTCTGCTAGCAGGGCTCCTGTTCCTCTCTGGGGACGCAAGACCCCCTCCTCCCCTCAGCATGGGCTGCCCCCTCCCAAGGACCTGCCCTCGTCCCCTGAAATCCTTTGCCTGTGTTGCCTTTACACCCTCGGAATTTAACAGGCTTTCCTAGTGTCCAACCCATCTCCTTAGGGAGCAGCACGGTCCATAGAGCTGGGCAGGCTCTTCCACGGGGACCCCAGCACCAAGCCCCGTGCTCCCGGGGCATCGGGCCGCAGCACGTTTTGATCGGAATCTAACCCACCAGGGGACTGGCCAGTGGGCCTCATCTTGAACTGTCTAACCCTGTTAGACTGGCTGAGACTCCTGGCTGGGGACACAGTGACCCCTTAGAAACAAGGTCTGTCATGTAACAAATGATTCATCACCCACCAATCCCAGTTTCTGTGACGATGACACCGGCCCCCTGCGCAGAGGTGAGGTCGGCAGGGCCTCGGATGGCTCAGCATCTCTCCTGGATGCATGTTTCTCTCTCTGCTCACTGAGGACAGCCGTCCTCCAGAAGGGTTGGAACTCATCCCGGGACAACCTCAATCCCTGTGGCCGGTGGGTGGACAGCAGGCCCAGAGCGGGGAAGGAAGCCTCCTCGGACAGGAGGTGGGTCCGGAGGCTGAGTGCCCGCCTGCTGGTGCCCTAGTGTCGTAGAAGGTGATTTTCAGACTTTCTTAGAAGCAAAGGAAAAAAGCTATATTCATCAATGTACTCAGATGCTCGGTTGATGGTGAATTAAGCTGACTGCTTTACCACGTCTATTTTCATATTCTTATATTCCCTTGTGTATATTTTAAGGGAAATGTGTTGGTGACTGCCCCCTCTCCCTCCCACCCCCCAGGACAGTGGGACCATCTAGGCTCTGTCCTGCAGCCTGAGGCCTTGGTGTCACTCTCTGCAGCTGGAGCATCCTCTCCCAGCACTGTGCACGACGCTGACGGCAGAATCACCATGAAGCAAGAAGGAAAGAATATGTTTGAGGAGCAAAGGAGTCATCCTTTTACTCTCACTCGCCTTTCTCCTGAAGATTTCAAAGGCAGCAAACTCCTCTGCAGACTCGGGCTGGAAGGGAGCGCCAGCCGCTGCTCCGTCTTGCGGCGTGCGCCCTGCGAAGGTGCTGGCAGGCTTCCCATCCCAGGCTCCCTCTCCTCTCCCCTTCTGATGTCTTTCCAGGTTGGAGCTCCTGCTTAGATGAAACAGATGACTTTCTGGGCCCGCTTCTGCTCACAGCAGGCAGAAGCAACAGTGACTGATTGGTTGAAACATGAGGATTAATGGGTATTTATATTTCATTAAATTTTATGCTCACTGGAGAATAATGTATCACTCGCAGATATTGAAACATATGTCAACCCTATCCACTTACATATAATTCAATTTGACTTAAATGCATTGATCAAATTTTATTAAAGTCCAATATATTTTCCAAAAAGGCCGGGAATGTAGAATTGTCCCTTCAGAATACCTGATGAAAGGGGGCATTTGTGCTATAACCCTATTTATACCGTTTTTCGGGAAAAGAGAAACAATTGTGGATGAAATTCTCATCTCAGGTGACCAGGGTTTCATGGAAAACTTGGTGAGTGAGATTATAAGCAAATTGTAAACCGAGTCCTTGCTGATGTGACCCCAGAGCAGGTGTGAATGTCCCTGGGAATGAGTTACAGAGACGCCAGGCTGCACACACCCTCTCGAATCCCCATCGATGAACCCCCGAAGGCTCTGTGACACCAGGATGGCGCTGTCCGGGCAGGGGCTCCGCTCTGCCTTCCTCTGCCCACCTCCACCCCACCCCCTTCCCCATCCCTGTCCCTATCACTTTGAGGTATTTGTGTGTGTTCAGATCTACTTACAAACCAGAAGAAGCAGTGGATGCATGAAGAATGGCACTCAGCACAGGCTTTAACAGAGGTCAAGGTGCTCTTGCTGTTTATTTTAAAATTCTACCTGAAATGTGTGTACATGCTCCCTGTAAAAACACAGCGTATGACAACTAGAAGGTGAGCATTTATCTGTAGAAATAAAGACTGTCCAACAGAATCTGGTTATTCATGATTCAACCTCACTTGTGGACTTTCTAACGCAATTAATGAAATAGGCATTGCCAAAATTCAAGGGGTGTCTCAAGGCCAGCCAATACTGCTTTAAGCATCTGGACCTTTGGACTGCAGATCCTGCTCTGGAAAATGAAATTCTGAAGTTAGGCTGGAGTTCCTCAAGCTTGGCAGACTAGATAGTTAGACTGATGAGATAAAAATGATAAATAGAGAAACATAATAAGATAGAAAGAAAAGAAAGGTCTTTCCATGGTCAAATTCTTCTGCAAAACATTCAGTTAAAGCACAAGTTTGATGTGCTGCTGTATCCAGAGCTGGTGGCATTGGAGGTGATCTGTCTTTTTTGCCTCTTTCCCAAAGCACCTGTGAACACCGAACAGAGTGCCATGGAAGATGCCATGGAAGATGCCACGGAAGCCCTGCTCAGGAAATGCTACGTCAGCAATATTCAGGATCCCTTTGTGCTTAAAAGTTCTATGCCTTAGGTTAGGGGGTAATAACAATTGTTAAAAATACTGTTGCCCAGGTATTTTAGACATTGTATACATGAGTGAGAAATACAGAGAGTCGTATACCTTCAGGTTTACAAAGTAATCAGTAATAAAGAAGAGACTCATTTTCCTTAAACACATCTATTATCAAAATAAAAATACGGTTGTAGCTTTGAAATAGTATTGATAACATTAATTTCCTGGTTAATTATGCCTATTTCTTTAGAAATTAACCAAATGACCAAGAGGGCCACACACCTGCCCCAGCGGTTGACGGTACAGTGCCTAAGATGACAGCAGCCCTTCTGCATCCCCGACGTGGGGGCCAGGTGTGCAGCCAGCCATCCCTGGAGGCCGTGGAGTCTCAGACCGTGGATTCCACAGAGCCCAGCACAGAGAAATGAGACCATTCGGCATGATGTCCCACAGGAGGAAGACGTCCTAACCCTTCTGGAGCAGCAGGTACCTGGTCCCCTGACCGTTTTCAAGCCCAGCTACTAGGCTCCGGCCCCGATGCAGATGCCCTGTGACGTGTGGCTCCCAGGCTCCCCGCCCTGCAGGTGGTCCGGGCCCAGCCGTCAATAGGGGGCTGCCAGGTGCATCCTGGGAGGGAATACCCAGGCCAGCTCTTCAGCTGCCTCGCTGCTATACTTCCCTGACTGCTCCTCTCACAACCTTCCACCCCTGTTTACTGAGCACCAGAGGGGCCACAGGAGGCCCTGCTGGGTCTCGGGGCTGTGCCCAATGCACGGCCCACCTCCACCTTCTGCGCAGGTTTTCTGGGAAGCTCGGTGGTCCTGGGTGGGCCACGCAATCTTGCCCCGACCTTTTCAGTTCTTAGTCATCTCCTCTGGCCTCCTGACTACACCTCCGGAGCCCAACCCAGCCAGTACCTCTCTGTCTGGAAGCGTCCTCTCACCCACCCTTCGTGCCAGACCCCTGAACTTGACCCACACTGGGTCCTACCTCTTGAAATGGAGCAGGGCCCTATGGTCTATGCCCCCCATGACCTCAGCCTGCCTTTTGTCCTTGGAAAGACTTTAGCCGAAGAATAAGTTTAATCAGAGAAGTGAGAGAATACAGAAGCACAGGAAAACAAACAGGACAAAACAATAGTAGTTTAGTTAGTAAACAAAGTCAAGGACCTTTAGTTCCTCCTCACGGGCTAGAGAGAATATTCTGAGCCCTAGCTTGTGAGCTGTGTCACAAATACTGAAACCTCCACCAGGTAGAAGAATTGAACTACATGATGCCCAGACTGTAGCCGTGACATAAGCTGCCACGATTCTGAAAACTGGCCTCAAGCAAATGGGGAAACCAACCCTGGAACTGAAAATTAACAGTACTTAAAACAATCAAGATGATGCTGATCAGAGCACCGCAGGACCAATTTCAAGATGACGGTCAGAGCTGACTGTGCTCGTTCTACCTGAAGCCGCCTCCCTCCACCTATAAAAGCCCTTGCCCATTGGTTGTCGGGGGTCGGGGGGAAGTTGGGAGTCTGCTTCTGGACATCCCTTCCTTCCCCTGGCTGCCAGCATCCAAAATGAAGCAAACTTTCTTTTCCACCAACCTTGCCTCTGTATTGGCTTTTGAGCACAAGCAGCCAGACCCCACTTTCGGTTACACTGCAAGACTGCCTTAGCCACCAAGACATGGTCAGGGCAGTCCAGTCTGCATCTCGGACTAGGGTCCCGCAGGTGCCATCAGTGTTCCCAGAGTTAATTGGATAATAAGGATGGGGATGCTAAGTTCCAATGAAATAAGCTGATTTGCTGCAGACGAGAGCCTTGAACATGTTCCTGGGCACTGAGCACCCTCGGTGTGGAGAGGGGTCCTCAAAGCCGATTTTGCTTGAAACACCTAATACAGAGGAGCCCTGATAGGTCACTCAGTCTAAGTTCCTGAGAAACAGGAATTCCCTCTGATTCATCTTTTATCTCTAACAATATTTAGGGTATTCAAAATACGGCTAAGAATGAAAGAAGGAAGGAATCTGCTCAGTCAGGGATAGAAGCCAGCCTGTTTATCCCTCTTCAGCCGCTGCTAAATCACCCGCCACATGACTCGTGCAGAGCCGGGTGCACAGAGGCCCTTGGTGGTGCCGAGCTGGTGAACGGGCGCCCACAGGAATGTTACACTGGATCAGTAACACGTATATGAAGATGCTGAAATCAATCTTGTTTCACTTCTTGAAACATGAGGGGAAAATGTGAGGTTCGCTCTGGAGACGAGCCTAGAGGCTTTATAGAAAATTACTGTGTGATGTTGATAGCCTTGTTCAGGGAGTCTGCCATTAGAACTGGCCTGGGTGTCAGCACGCGTGGCCAGCCGGGGACGCGGGAGGGGTGGCCAAGGAGGTCTGTGTGTGCTCCCACGTGTGTGTGTGGAGAGAGGGAGAGGAAGAGAGAGAGTGTGAACCAGCTCTACACTAGATTCTAGTTCATCAAATAGACCATTTTTTGAAGTCAACTGATTCGCAGTGACTGGCCCTCAGGCTGTCAGGACTGTTGCTGATGACACTGTGTGTTATCCCAGCCTTCCACATGCTTCTCCACCTGCAAATAAAGTTCTCCGTGTTGCCTGCTTGATCTCAAGAAGCGAGGGGCCCTCAAGTCTGCTTTCCATCTCGGGGACGGGCTGTGTGCCGGCAGGGGACACAAGATCGGAGATGCGGCTGAATCTGCAGGACCCACACGAGAGGCCCCGCTCCCAGGTAGCAGAGGGCTGGGGGGCAGACAGGCTCCAGGCCGTGCCTCAGTCTCCCTCTCACCTTGCAGACTTAGATGGGAGGGCAGGTGGGCCCGGGGACTTGGCACGTGACAGCCACCCCTGGGCCACAGGTTCTCACCTCCAAGGTCGCTTGGCTCACCACGGGGCTGAGGGAGGGCCTGCCTTAAGAGAACTACGTTCTGCCAGAGAGAGCCCGGCTCCCATGAGCACTTAATTCCAGGCTTCGTGAGGCTGCCTGTGCCCCAAAGTCACAGCCAGTCTCCACGTGTCACACCAGCCCTTCTGAAAACAAGAGTGTAAAACCTGCCTCAAACTCCCAAAGAGACACCTTGTGAAAATGAGCATTAACCACCCTCTTTCCCTCTCTCTCTCTCATAAACACACACACACACACACACACACACACACACACACACACACACACTGGCTTTCCCTCACTCAAGTACAGATGTGACAGCCCCAGGTCACAGTGGCTCTGAGCACTTTTTGTCATGAAGGATAGACCTCAGCATCCATCCCCACCTCAGCCCTTGGGAGGCCCCGGGAGGCCCCAGCCAAGCTCTGAGAGCAAAACAAGCCAGGTTTGTACAACCGTGAGCCATGGTGGTATGCAAGCCTCTGTTTCCTGGGAAAGCAGCACATAAAGCCGCCTGGTCCAAACGAGGTAGTTCGGGCCTGGTTTCTCACAGTCACCTACAGACTGACCGGTAAGACCTCTCTCACAACCCCTCTCCCCCACCCCTCTGCCCCTGAGACACGAAGCTCAAACACACTGACAACTCATCCACATTCCAAATCCCAAAACGGCCCATCTTCTTCCTTTGCAGATTCCACATGTGCTGTAACTCTCCTATTTGCTAAGACCTATTTGTGACCCCAGATCCCAGATGAAGGCCCGCAGAGCTTCCTGGATCATTCACGGACCCGCTCAGAGTGGTGCAGAGTTCGGGTCTCCGGGCAAACCTTCCCCGAGGGAGGAGACCTCTGCCTCCTCTGTTCAGGCTTTCCTGCAGCCTATTCACAGCCAGGCGTTCTGAAATTTTGTGCTTTCTCTTGATGATTTTGCTATTTAAAGGGCCTCCAACGTGGCGCTGCCATGCCTCACACAGAAGACGCCTCTGCTGCGTGAGCCTCATTCAGACCTGAGTTATAGGGCTGTTGACCAAGGATTCAATGCTAATGAATCAACTGTATATGTTCAATGAGGTGTCTTTAAACAGAAGCACACATAGAACAAGGTTATGTCCTGATGCGCTGACCAGGAAATGCTGTGACCAGAGGTCCACGAGAACCTCACCCTGTGTTCGCTCCAGGAGCCATGGCTCGGTGTCCACTAGCTCAGTTTCTCAGAGACTTTGCAGGACACAACCACCATGAACATCGAGAATCAGCTGTACTTATCACCTGCACCTGGTCTCTTGGTGACAGCAGAGTTCCCCCAGATTTGTGATGAATGATTACATGATGTACATTTGTTCTCAAACTTGGATGCACATTAAATCATTTGTGAATTAAAAAAACAGAACAAAACCATGAACACCCGCTGGAAGATCTCCCACTTGGAGATCCTGTTTTAATCAGATTGGTCAGGGGCCTGAACATCGGTATCTTTCAGAGACCCCCGCTGATTCTAACATGTAGCCACGGTTGGAAATCTCTAGTGTATCTGAGAGACCAGGTGGGATATTTTCCCAGAAAGAAACACAACCAAAACCAGTGGCCCTAAAAGTGGACAAAAGGCCCACTTCAGTCACAGATGCTCACAGGTGCTGGTGGGCTTTCTCTGCACGCTGTATACATCCAGGCTGCTTTCAAAATCCTTTATGAATTATAATCCATAACCCTTTATGAATTATATATGGGATTGACATATATATACTAACATGTATAAAATGGAAGACAAATAAGAACCTGCTGTATAAAAAATAAATAAAATAGGGCTTCCCTGGTGCTGCAGTGGTTGAGAGTCTGCCTGCCAATGCAGGAGACACGGGTTCGTGCCTCGGTCCGGGAAGATCCCACATGCCGCGGAGCGGCTGGGCCCGTGAGCCATGGCCGCTGAGCCTGTGCGTCCGGAGCCTGTGCTCTGCAACGGGAGAGGCCAGAACAGTGAGAGGCCCACGTACCACAAAAAATAAAAATAAAAATAAACAAAATAAAAAAATAAATTAAATAAAATTCAAAAATTCAAAAAACAAAATATACCCATTTATGGAAGGTGCCACCCTCGCCATGATTTCATGCATCAATTCTGCAGTGTGATGCTGTGGTCACAGCTTGGCCTCTGGGCCTGGCATTGGAGATTCAAGACCCACCTGCAGATTCAAACCATGAATCAGCGTTCTCCAGAGAAACAGATCAATAGGGTACATGTTGACATATATTATGAGATTTAGTATAGGGTGTTGACTCACATGATCACAGAGGCCGAGTGGTCCCACAATCCACCTTCTATAAGCTGGAGACCCAGGATGGTGTAGATTCTGATATGGGTCTGAAGGCCTGAGAACCAGCATAATGTAAAGCCCAAGAGCAGTGTCCCAGCTCAACCCTTGGGCAGAAGGAGTAATTCAACTTCCCGCCACATTATGGTTTATTGGCACCCTCGATGGATTGGACACAACCCACCTACCCTGGGGAGGGCCGTCTGCTTTCCTCAGCTCGCTGAGTAAAATGCTGATCTCATCCAGAAACACCTTCAGAGGCACACCCAGAAATAATGCTAACTTAACGTCTGGGCACCTCATGATGCAATCAGGAAGACACATAAACTTAACCATCAGAACCTCTTACAGGTGGTATGATTGTAGGAGACCAGGTAAGCATCCCTGAGCCTCAGGTCTCCTCACCTAGAGCCTGGAGGTGATAATGGTTCACCCTCCATAAAATCCTTTTGAGATAAAAAGAGCAACAGCACAGGACCTGGTTAGTCCCGGCCTGGCATGTCTTTACTGAATTTTTAGGAGCTGAGAATGTTGGTACCCTGTTCTCTTTGCCCAAGTTTGGACCAATGGAGAAAGAGGAGTGTAGACAAGTGGAGACTGAAATATCCAGCTTGGCTGACACAGATGATAAGAAGCGTGTGGGCGAGGCGGGCTGTGACCACAGGCTTCTCTGTGTGACCCCAGAATGAGAGGGCCACTGCTCCTCCGTCCAGAGTTGGGAAAGAACAGGACCTACACCTTGGCCAAGCAGATCCTTGACCTTGGTGAGTCAAGATAGAAATAGCTCCTAGTCTATTTTCCACCCCAAATTATGTCTATGATTCCTGCCCAACCTAGATGATCAGAGACCAAATGCTATATAAAGGTGTCCTTATAATAAAATGCCAAAAAATAAATGAGAGCATTCCCAGGGAAGCATGGAAGAGTCTATACAGTATATGTTAAATTTATTTTCTCCAGAGTTTTCTTCTGCTTAGTCTCAGGTGGAGAGGTGGCTGAGGCCCGGGAGGGGAGGGGTGTCTCAGTAGGCATCTGCCCAGGAAGAACACAGTTCCTGCAGGACCCCAATCTCCCAGGCACCCAACTTCCTGAGGGCTCAGGGAATGCTCGGTGGCCTCACGTCACAGCCTCTACACCCTAGACATGCAGCATTCCCAGTCCCAGGGCTGGTGGCCTCCCAAGCCCCTCTTGCCAAGGTAGGCTTCTCACTGCCTTCCTATGGCTCTAGAAGGATCACCCTCTGTGGCATGCTGAGCTGAAGCTGATACAAATGTTGGCTATAATAATATATGCTAAGAAACCAAATTTATTGTCAAATGTGTTCATCCAAGGAGTTTAGCTACTGATTTACCAAAGGGAGCTCTGTTTAAAATAGCTGTACTTGAAGAAGCCTCATGCCGTGAAAGCATCCTAACAAGATCCCAACATAAAACACAACACGATTTCAAGTCCTGTGATTGGTTTCCTTTTACAATGTGTCTTTAGTTCCTTTACTTGCATGTAGAAATGAATTCACTCCTCAGGTGTCTAATAGCTATGGCCAAACCAGTGTCCCAGGGAGAGAAGCCCTGAGTTGTGGCTGCAGTCCCTTCCTCAGGCAGGGGTCCGGTGCCGTGCGCCATGGTCCACAGGCAGGCGTGGCATATGGTGGTGGCAGGTGGAGAGCGGCATGGCCACGCTGACATGATGAGACCCTTTTAATCATTAAATAGCATTACAAAGGGAAAAGTACTCTAAGAAGCACTGCACTCTATTTAAGTTTAAGCATCAATCAATCTTTAAAAGGCAGTGTTTACCTAATAAACTGCCATGAGCAGTGCCAGGGAAACAAGTGGGAGAGGCAGGGCAGCCTCAGCTCTAGGATCCAGGCATCTGGTGACATTTCAGCCATGCCACCTGGAGAGAAGCAAAATGGTGAGAAAGCAAACAAGGAACCACAGCTCCATCACCCAGGCCAAAATGCTCACAGCTGTCATTCAGCCAAGGGACCTGAAGGCTCCACCACCAGCCTGTCCATGCACTGGGGACAGGTGTGCTCCCCCCACACCAGCTCAGGCATCCGGGATCTGCTCATCTCAGAGAGAGAACATGCATGGACACGTGGACAATTTGCAGACAACGATGGGGCACCAACTTCAGGGAAAGCACAAGTTCGGGGGAGTGGCCATGTCCATCCTCTCTCTGCCAAGGCGAGATGCAAGGTCGCACAACTAAACGTTTCCTAAGTTCAGGGCGGAAGGCACTGGGGACCACGCCAGCCCCTCCTAACTCTTCCCCTAAGTTCGCGGACCTGGTGATGTCCTGTAAGGTATAATATGCTTAACTTTGTTTCAGGTCAACTTACCTAAGGTTCTGATATAAAATTAGCACTTTTATCTCCATGACAATTATTTATTTATTTATTTATTTATTTATTTATTTTCATTACGCGGGCCTCTCGCTGTTGTGGCCTCTCCCGCTGCAGAGCACAGGCTCCGGATGCGCAGGCTCAGCGGCCATGGCTCACGGTCCCAGCCGCTCCGCGTCATGTGGGATCTTCCCTGACCGGGGCACGAACCCGTGTCCCCTGCATCGGCAGGTGGACTCTCAACCACTGTGCCACCGGGGAAGCCCTGGACAATTTTTTAATTTTGTTTTATACTCCCAGGATTTTGAGGAAAGAGACGGTATTGTATTTCATAAATGTCTACAATTAATGTCTCCCTCCAACCCACTCATGCACACGTGTGCACACACACACATGCACACTCACCACACACGCATGCACACGCACCACACATGCATACACACGCACACACGCATGCACACTCACTGCACACGCACACA